>JARHVA010005569.1:1015000-1163856 GCA_037957365.1 Torreya grandis | reverse complement strand
TTTCAGGTATGAATAAGAAGTTGATGTTGTTCAATAATGAGGCCTTAAAGTGGATGAATAATGGGTCAAAATTGTCACCCATCAAGTGGAAATATAATGACAAAGAAAATGAACTTCGTGAAGAAGACAAAGTTTTGAAGATTGAACGCATTCCACAAGATGAAAATGAAGAGAAAGAGGAGTTATATGATGCATTACCATGCATAGAAGATGAAATAAAGTAGATGGTTACCCAATAAGACATGGAGGTTCCCCATTAATACATCAAGGAAGAGATAAGCTTGCAACAGTTGTCATTGGAGGTAAATGAATGTTTGAAAATTGATTTTGTTTGCATATATGAAGAAGGCAAAGCTAATATACAAATGGAGGAAAAGAATGATAGATTTCAGCCCTTAAGAAAAGATCAAGGGCATGGGTATGTGTGGCCTAACTGGCTTGAACAAGAGGGTGGAGATAAGAAGGAGATGAACCTAAAATAAAGTAGAGTCACAGGTGGAAGACAAGCATAAAGGTGGAAACAAAAGGCAAATGACAAGGAACATAAAGTCGGCATGATAGATGATCAAGTCATGAGGCATGAGATTGATAAAAAGAAAGGCAAGTGGTAGGCCAAAAAGATACAAGGTAGAAATTGGGTTATAAAAATCAAGTTAAGAGCACAAGAGAAGCAAGATGAAAGTATAATCCAAGATGGAATGAATATTGAACAAATTAACAAACCTACAAAGTAAGCAAGAAAGGTAGATCAAGAAAATCAAGTCAAATAAGTCAAGGTACAACCATGTATGAAAGAAAATTAATGCATGATAGAGGATAAGTGTTTGAAAAATGTGTTTTTAAATGAGATATATGATGATAGGTATGACTTTGATTCTAATAGTGAAGATGTCTTGTACATAGAAACCATGGCATTGATGGATGAATGTATAGTTTGGAAAGATGAGTAAGAATCACCTCAAAGAGTGCTTGATAAGAATTATTTATATAAATATTATGGTGATATGACTCTAAAAAATGATGGATTATAAATAGAAGGCAAACAAGAAGCTTTCCAACCAAGAGAAGAACAAAGTAAACCAAAGTTTGATGAAGCAAAAGAAGATATGGATGCATTTAAGTTGCAAGAGGAGTTGAGAATGTTGGAGGACATATTTATTTTATAAAATGAGATACAAATACGTGATGTAAATAAGGTAAAATTCAGGAAATAACTCCAAGAAGAATCAATATAAGAGCAACAAATAGAAGCACCAAGAGTTGTGTACACAAAAAATAAGCAAATGGAGCATAAATAAGCCAACAAGGTGAGTTGCATAATATGTTAAGATAATTATAAGTTTGAATTTTATAAACATGGATATGGAAGGCATAAAATGATTCAAATAATAATATACTATGGTATGGATGAAAAGAACAAGGAGTTGCTCTTGCATAGTGAGCAAGATGAAGGGAAAGACCTCAAAAAGTGAAGAAGTTTAAAGAAGTGGTATAAAAATAGAGTGTAGGTAAACAAATGATAAATATTGACATGAAAGAGAGGATAAAATATCCTCATAAATAAGTAGATATCATAAATAAGGAGAAATCACTACTAGACAAACAAGAAATAAGTGAAAACAAAGAGGAAAGAAGACATGAAGCAAGTATGAGGAAGACAAATGCACACAATTTGATTATAGGTGAGCATGAGGAGGTTCAAAATGATTGGGAAAAGGTGAAATATGTAGCAAATAAAAAACTACAGTAGTGGGAGTAACTCATAGAGTTGGAGGATGCATGGACACAAACATTGGACAAAGCTACAAGGAAGAAATGTAAGCATTTGGCAAAGACAAGGGAACAAAAAAGGATAAACAACAATCAAGCACATATGAAGGACCATGAAAGGACAAAATAGAGAGCATAAAATAAATATAGAGGCTCAAATTTTCTCCCTCTTAGGGAGTATGATGTAGGAGCATCAAGCCAATAGTTGTCATTTTAGGTGTTTTGTCAATAACTGGTCAAGTTTGCCAATTTTGGAGTGTCCAAGTGTTTGAAGGAAATTTTAAGGTCAATTTATGGTCTTAGAATCTATTTGTATCCCTTAAGGTGTGTTAATTTATTTCTAGATACTTTTCCTCTAAAATAGGGATTTGAAAATTCAAATAATGTATTAGAGTCTAAGAGGGACATTTTAATGTGTTTTGAAGAGTTAGGACTAAAAATTTGGTTTTATGGGTCAATATAAGTTATGTGTCAAATTCCTAAGGTGGAGAATATGTTTTATATAACCACCTTCACCCATACATTGTGTTTTTGTGTAAGTAGGTAGTTATGTAAGGAGGTTATTGTAACCAACTAAGGGATCCTACATTGGATATAGGAAAAAAAGAAGTCAGTGTATTTTTATATAGCATAGACAGGAAAAAAAATCTCCAAGAAGAGAAAGGAGAGTCTGGGATTGAATAAAATTGTATGATACTCCTCATGAATGTTAACAAGGTTTAGATGGATCAAAATTATATGTTTGTTGAATGAAATGAATAAAGAAGCATGTGATTTGGTGTTCTATAATGTATTGATTGTTGTGAGTCATGTGTATTTCATTTTAAGGCCATTGAGGCCATGTATTATTCATCTCTATGTGGTAAGTTTTAGGTTGTCAAAGGATGCAGGTTAAAACAAAGGACTGAGGATCATAGTCATCAAAGAATGGGAACAAGTGATAGTCTATATGCTTAAGCTAACCACTTGTGAAGGTAGAGATTCTCAAAAGTGAATCTTGATTTTAATATAATTGTTAACATTAAAATAAGGGAGGAAGCTTTATGAGAAGGTAATAATTGTTGTATTGTAAGTGAATACTCTATTAGTGTGCTTAGTTAGTTAAGGAGAGAAAACCCTTGTGAACACCAAAGAAACCCTGACTATAGTATTTATTTAATACTTGTGAATATCAATGGGTGAGTTAGATTTTTATTTTGTGCGTTTGTCAATGAATAGGAAACTATACTTAATCATGGAACAACATAATACATATAACTAGATAAGAACTTATTATAGTCAATGAGACCCTATTTTGTGGGTTTAATGACAAGAGTTACAAAAGGCATGCAAGGTGGAATGGTTTGTAGCTACATTGTTATGGTAATTTCATGTTTAAGATTGTAGATATTAATTCATAAACTTGGAGATGATCCTATGATTTTCTAATTGACACAGACCCTATACTCAGAGATAACCTTGCTTATACAGTTAAGAACTCTATTAAGAGAGATATAGCCCTAAAGGGATGTGTAAATGGTTATTGGTTAATGGATAGAGATGGAATAGATGTGTTTTATGTTGGAAAGAGAGTATAAAATTTTTTCAATAGCCTATGTGAACATTTGAGTGAATCCTCAACATGAAACCCCTGTATTTGTAGTCCACCCTGTTATAGTCTATCAAGTAAAGAAACCAAGGCAAAGAAAGTGACAATGGCATAAGAAAAGTGAAGGAAGGTTATGAGAGATAAGTTATAGCTTGTAATAACGTGGTTAATCCTCAATAAGTTTCATTTAAGGAGGAGTTTAACAAATAAAAGAGAAAAAACAACCAAGTACCATGTCATAGTCAACATTAGCATATAGGTTGACTGTATTTTTAATGTTTTAAGTATGGAATGGAGGAAAGAAGATTTAAAAACCATTTAAAAAGTTATAAGTGATTAAAATATAACTTATAAAGTTAATTTTAACCCTTTTCATATTAGTATAGTTGAAGATATTGATTTTAGCGTACTGTCATCTAGGTACAGGCCTTGTAAATCCTATTTTTAGGGTTGTGCCTATAAAAAGAGATTTAACCATCCAAATTTACTAAAAAATTTTAGTATTTCTTAATTATATGTATTATAACTAATGGAAAATTATTGGGCTTGACAGTGTATGAAATAGTATGGTTATTGACATACAAGGATTGGGAATAGGCCTAATTAGGCCTAAAGAAAGGTTATTTTACAAAGGAAATGACATAAAAAAAGGAGTTCAATCTTGAAACTTGGTAAAAAAATTAAATTAGGATCAATAATCATAAATAAATGATTATAAATTCAAAGGAGTACTTGTAACTTGGTTAACCAAAGGTGAAACTTAGGACTTAAGGGCTATGAGCATAAAAGTTGTAGAATGCTTGAGAGATGGAAAAGGTAGTTATAATGGGTTATATCCATTAAGTATGGTATGGATGTTAGGTTAATATGATTTAAGAATATTTATACACTAAATTTGTCTCTTTGACACTTAGTTCTAGTTCTAGTCCTTGAGACCAAAAAGACTAGTTGGCAAGTATTTCCTAGTGAAAGGCAAAGATCCAGTTTGTAAATCAAAAGAATAGAGGAAGGTAAAGAGGTGAGTAGTGATTGAGTGGATAGGGATGAACACCATAAATTAATTTTTATCAAACCATAAATTAATTCAAAAATTAAAAGAAAAGGAACTAGAAGGATGAAGAAGCATTCAATCAAACCATTAATTGGATGTGGTTAGTCAAGGATAGATACCCAAATGATGATGCAAGAGAGGACTTATCCCCAATACCTTTGCATCATAAAGGATTAATAAAGCACTATTTATGTATTTTCTCTCACCTAGGTGATTTAGAATGACACTGGTCTACTGAAATATCAATTTTTGAACCAAAGATTAAATTTTGAAGTTGTGGTTGGCTTTAGCAGATAAATTCAAGGGGATTGGAAAAACTTTATGCTATTTGGTGGAATTTTCCTTGATCTATGAATTTATATAATGTTTATTTTTTACCATTCTTATCCCTATAGGTATGTTTTTTTCATATATTTGTTTGAAATATTTGAAAAAAAGTTATTTATTAAATACATATATTACATCTAAGCAATGAACCCCACTTATTTTTTAGATTTTACCCAAAAATTAAATATTTTCAATGTTAGTTTTTTTCATATGCACATATTAACTAGTTTTTTTAATTGTATATATAGTTAAATAAGCACTATATCTAAATTAGTGCATATATATTTGTAATGACTATAGTAGGAGAGTTGGTTGTTTTTATTTTGGTAGAAACTTGTAAAAAGGGAGGTCAAGGGTTCAAAACTTGTTACCTAAAATATTTTTTGATCAAATTAATTATTTTATAATTTTATTTTTTGATTTGCATTCCAAATTTTCTCATGTGCAAAACTCTATACTTGTTAACCTTGTTGTGATATTTGACCTAGTGAATTTGTTGTTGAGCATAGCTGTGTGACTAGTCAATTCTAAGGTTTTGGCATATTCCACCTACATTGGTGTCATCCAATTTTTTTAAAACCTTGTATTATAATTTTTAAACTTTTAAAACATTTTTTTAAACAATTTTTCTATGTGTGACTCTTGTGACACATAAATTAGTGCATTTTACTTCAATTTTGTTTGCATTGTTTAGCATATATATGAAAAAAATTAATTGTTTACACTTGTAATTGATTTACTATCAAATAAAGTTAAAATTAACATTAAACAGGGTTCATTTTAAATAATTTTTTTAATATTAGTTTAATTTTTTTACACTTACAACACCTTATTTTATTATAATATTTAATAATTTTCTTATTTTGTCTAGCATTAATTTGAGCAATTATTTTGTTCATACACTTGAAATTTTATTTATTTTAAAATAGAGTATAAATTTAAATTTTAAAAAGGCTTCAATTTTAAGCATTATCTTGTGTTATACTATCATTCTTAAGGGAATCTATGGATTCACCTAAATTTGTATTAGATAAATCTCAAATACTTAATAGCTCAAAATATAATATATGAAAAATCCACATTAAATCATAATTATGACATAAAAATTGTGGAACACTATTGTCAAGATTGAAAATGCCATGTCAAAACAACATGTGATTCTTGAGATTTCAAATATGTTTCAATAGAAATCAAAATAATCCATGTTGATTATCTTGTGGAATGTTAAGCATGAATTCCTACTACATATTGGTAATCATGAGTCTCTTAGTGATGCTTGAAAACTCCTTGAGTCTATGAATGAGGGCACTTATCTCTCTAAGAATATTAAATTAATTCTTGAATGAGTGAGTACACTTATGAAATATGATGAAAAGATTGTTAATTTTACTACAAAAATTGAGAATATTAAAGCTTAGTTAGATGGACGTGACTATAGTCTTATTCAAGATAAACTTTTGTATTTCATTATTCAGTTGAATATTCATGAAAAGTTTCACAATTTTATTTCAATTTTAAATTCAAAATACCCTATCATCTCTTCTAATTTAAGAAGATCAAGTTATGATTAATTTTGATTATAAATAAAATGAAACTTAGGCACTTCTTGATCTCAACCTTGTTTCTGAGAATAATAGAAACTATAAATTTAACCCTAACATTACTGAAGGTCAAAATGAGAAAAAGAAATCTAGCAATAAGAATCATAAACCTAAGTTTAATGAGACTTACAATACATGGTAAATTTGTTCATATAAGGAAAACTTGTTATAAAAAATATATAGAGTTAATAATAAATATTTTAAAAATAACAAAGGAAAGAAATATAATGAAAACAAACAAAAGAATCAAAATCTTAATCAGAAGAATAATCAAGATCAGAATTCAAATATTATTGCTTTATATATTTTTTTATTTGCTTCAAATGAGAATGGATAGATTATATATAGTGGTGCATCACACCTAATGAATTTACTATCTCATATTTTTTATGATTCTATAGATACATGTGAAAATATTTACTTAATAAATAATTCATTTTTAGAAGTAACTAAATAAGGAAAAATAAATTTTGTAAATATTATTATTAAGAATGTTTTCTTCATACTTCAATTTAAAACATATTTACTATCTTTTTCTCAAATTATGATTTACAATTTCATTGTAACATTTATTAAATATAATTATTCCATTATAAATCAATATGGTTCTCTGACTGTTCAAGGTGTTCAATAGAATGGCTTATACATTTTCTCTACTTCTTCTGCATGTTTTCTTTCTTTGTGTAGTAAGAATGAATATAAATTATGGCATTAAATATTATGATATGTTAATTTTATAAGTTCACATGATATGTCTTATCGTAAAATTATATTTGGACTTCCTTCTATATCTTCTCATCATAAAACTTGTGAGGGTTTCTTACGTGTTAACAAATAAACTAACGCTTTTCACAATAATCTTGATGTGAAATCCTCACATCCTTTAAAATTAATTCATAGTGATGTTGCAGAACCTTTTGAAGTTATATTTCTTAATTCTTATTTGTATACTATCATGTTAATTGATGATTATATTAGAATGATTGGTCATATGTAATTAAACAAAAATATGAAGTTTTGTCTAAATTCAAAGATTTTAAAATTTTATTGAAAATGTTTCTAATTATTATATTAAGATATTAAGATTTGATAATGGTGGTGAACATATTAGTAAAGATATTGATTCTTTCTTCATTATTTGTGGTATTCAAAAGGAATTAATAACTCCATATTCTTTTCAACAAAATGGTATTGTTGAAAGGAAAAAAGTGGCACCATTATAGAAATGGCTAAAACAATGTTACATTCTAAAAATATTATTATGTTTTTATGGGCCAAATCCATGAATAATATTTTGCATATTCTGAAGAGATTACCTACTAAAGCATTGTATATTTTTACTCTTTTGGAAATAGGATCTTAAAAAAACATAGTGTGGCTCATCTTAATAACTTTGGTAACCCTACCTCCACCTTTGTTCCCAAAATTAAAAGAAAGAAACCTGATTCTACTTCGTAATCTTGAATTTTTATAGGTTATGGATGTAATACTAAAGGATTAAGAATATATGATCCATCTAAATCTTAGATCATTGAGGATAGTAATGTTTTTTTTCTTACAAAATATATGTATGAGTCTCTATTGAACCTCCTTAGTATTTTTATATTGTTGAACTTGACTCTCATGTTTATCCTTATGAATAAGATGATACCCTAGAGGAAGTTGATCCATTTTTGGATAACTTAGAGTCTATGGAACCCCCTAAGTTTCATGTTCCATCTAAAATATTCATATGAGAAGAACACCTAATTCAATCTTCTAATGTTGATAATCTTAATAAATTAACCAGGAGTCAACATTATTATCATGCCATAATGACTATGTATGAATGTGAACCTCAATATTTTGAAGAAGCTAGTCAGGATGATAGATGTAAAGTTGTTATGCAATCTAATTATAATTCCTTAATTAAAATTTAGACTCGGGATTTTTTTCCACCTCCACCTAAAATACATATTTTTTTTTGTAAGTGGATTTATAAAATCAAGTATGATTCAATTGGTAAGATTGAAAAATTTAAAGGAAGATTAGTTGCTCATGGGTTAACTCAAAAAACTAGGATTGACTATGTTGACACCATTACTCCTATAGAAAAAATGAGCACTATTAGATTACTCATTGTTCTTGCAGCCCAAAATGGTTAGATTATCCACCAAATAGATGTCAAGAATGCATTTATAGATGGTGATTTAGAAGAAGAAAACTATATGACTCAACCTAAAAATTTCACTAACCCTAACATATAACATTATGGGTTTAAGTTAAATAAATATTTGTATGGTTTAAAAACATCTCCTCGAATTTAGTAATCTAAAATTACTTATCTTTTAAAAGAACTGGGTTTCTCTAACTATTATTCTAATAATCATCTCTTTGTTAAACTTTAAAATGATTATTTAATATTGATTATATTATATGTTGATGATATTTTGAGTATTGACAATCTAACTATTTTATTTCATAAATATAAGGACAAACTAAGTTAATTGTTTGAAATGACCGATTTAGTCATTTTCCATCATTTTTTAAGAATGACAATTGTTATCACACTAAATTTCACCCTTGAAGAGGTTTTTAAATCTTCCTCACTTAGGTGATAACATGGACAAAACTATAGGTTATGGATGGAATAATCAATGATGTGAATCTATAGATAGGGCTAACTCCCTTGATGTTTCACCTTAAAACTATAACTAAGCCTATTGTTTGCTAGGAAAAGGGATAAAAATGACTAAAAACAAGGAAATGAGAGGTGATGTACAAAAATTAACACCCTCCACTTGCCTATATCTCACTAATAATATGAATAAGGACTGAAACCTATCACATTAACTCGATATGAGCCTCTAAGCATTAATATTTCAATATGAAGGTGCAAGTCAAGACAATAACTAAGATGGGATGATCAAGAGGTCTCATAGGAGACACTCATGAAGTAATATCCAAACTTAGTAAATGTAAGATCATATAAAACACTCTCTATGACCTTCTAAGATGAATAAAAACCTACAAATAGGTAAGGAGATAAGATAAATGAAAGAGAGATATGACTCTACTACTAACATTCATCAACTAATCATGAAATATACACAAGTTGTAGTATTAATAAGGCTATAAATTATCTTGTATTCATATCAAAGGTAAGTAAAATTATTTCCACAAGTAGGTATTCACCATACTCAAGTTGAGGATCCCTCATAATACCAAATAAGGTACTACATATAGAATAAATTGATAAGGAGAGAGAAGATAGACGTTCGAGAAGCCTATGACAAGTGTCATATCATGATGAAGCAAGTTAAAAACAAGGAAAATTTTCCAAAAAATATTCCTAAACCATATTTTCCAAAAGTGTGCACTTAATTTAGTGATGGATTCATGAAGGTGGCATATGATCTTGTTCAAAGAGTTACAATGCATTTCTTAAAGGAGTAGTTACTAGTTAGTGTGTTGACACATAGTCTTCTTTGTGTATCATTGACTTCTCCATGTGTCACCATGACTTTAAAACACTTTTATACATATTCAACCTATCCTATACTATATATAACTCCAATCCCTCTTTTTTCATTTATCTCATTCTTTAGAATCCCTAAGTATGATCTTGTAGGTTTTGTCATGGTGTGGTTCTTCCTCATGAACTTAAAATCATCTAAAGTTTTTTAACTACTTGTCCAAGGGAATACCATGTTTTCTTTGGAACTCTAAGTATTGATTTCAATAAAATTTATATCTTTATGGGATATATTTGGTAATGATTATCCTTATAGAGTTCTCATAGGTCTTCTATAGGCTAGGCATAGTTTCAATAGTCCATATCTCATCATTTCTCCTAAATGAGCTATTTAAACCTATGCATAATCCTCATTAATGATTTTTAATGTATATGAAGTGTTTATCACAAGTTTAATTTATATCCTACAAGACTATTTGAATCTTTTCACATAATGAGGTAATATTGAAAGGTCTGCAACATTGTCTCTCTTATGCATGTGAGGATAAATCATTATCTTAGCTTACTTTAGTGGTGTAAAAAAATTTGTATCACCATGGAGATCTATGAAATGACCTAGAGAATATATTAAAACATCTTTAAATTCCTTCAAATACTTCCCAACTAGTTTATAGGTTTGTTCATAGTCAAAACCTTGTAAATAAGCTCGTAACCAATTTTTTAGGCCATTTATGTGCCTTTTACCATTCAAAAGTGCCATAAAATAGATTATTCAGGTAATATTATGACCAAAAAAGTGATTTATATTATACAAATACAAAACAAGTGAATTTAAATTCATTTGAAGATTAAACACAGTCATTGAGTTATTTAAACCTTTTAAGTAGCTTGGGATGTGTATATCTTGTTTGCAATCATTCATAAAGACAAAGATTTCAATCCTTTGACCAATTCCACCAATTTTGAGTGAATAATTGTATTCAAATATACATATTATATTTTTGTCCCATTAAAAATTTCCTCTAAGTTATATCAATGTTTCAGACCTTATCAAGCTCTTAACAAGGTAAAACATAGGGTTTTGAGGTATTTACTCTCTTAACAATAGTTCATATAGTACATACCTATAATGAGTTTAAAAATTCCATGAATTTTGAGTAAATAGGTCCCAATGATTATCCTCACTTTAAAATTTTCCCATTTATTTGTTCAAGTGGCTTCACATGTGGAAAAGAGAGCCTATTAATTGTCTAGGCTTGTATGTTGAACTCAGGGGGTCTGTTTTGCTCTAAAACTCCCCAAATTGGGTTATTGAGAATTTTAATGTATTATAAAGGTTTAATAATAACCCCAAGTTATTTTAAATAGGTATTGTATTTCCAAAAGACTATAACTTAATTTTCCTATCATGAGGGTTTGTAAGTAGTTTTCGCATTTTAACCCTATAAGCCCATTTTTTATGTATCCTTATCACTTAAAACATTATAATCACTGTTTAAACCTTTTTTAGGAATAATAAACCTTTATTTTACATAAAAACCCTAAAATAAATACAAATATTTCATTTTATCTTTGCATTCTTTAGAATAAACTTGAAGGTCTCAATTAGGCTTGTTTTTTATTTAGGTTTGAGAATGTTTCTTCTTGAGTGATTTCTCATTTTTAATGTCAAATATAATAATTTAAATTATTAGACAAATTATTTTTAACTCATAATCCACCCTAATTTTTTTTATTAATTCATAGTTCATCCTTATTTTCCAATGGTTCACATAGACCTGTAGGTCTTCTTGAAGGTCTATTAAGCCCTTTTCTTGCATCTTCTTGTCTTAATAGCCTATGAAGAGATTTATGGTAATTTTATCACCCTATATACATGAATAATTACATATAAATAGGTTATATTCATCTCAAATCATCTGGGGAGATTAATTGAGAGCCTTATATATATTTGCATAAGCAAATTGGCATAAAGATCAAGAGAACTGTAGGTGGTCATTTGTTGTGACTGAATATATTCCTCCATGTGCATCTTATTATCATTTTAACAAGTCTAAAAATTTTAGGACCATATAAAAATATTATATTCATCTTATAATATTCTTCATGCCTTAACTTACCTCCCCATTTTCATGCTTTCCTCATGTTCCTAGAGGTAGGTCGTAGGTGTTCATCTTCTTCATGGTTCTATTTTGACAATGAATGGGGTTTTATTGGTTTATTTATCCATTATTAACATATTAAATCATTTATGAAATCATATATATCATCCTCAATAAATTATAAAAAAAATTCTTCACTGGTTTCTTCAAGGCCAAAATTTCATAAGCATTATCAATTAGGCATGTGTGCTTTTACAGTTTTCTTACCATTTTGGGCCTATGATTTTCCTTGAAGAGGTCTAGACATATTTTTATAATCATAAATAAAATATTTAAAACTTTTTTACATTACTTTCATGATATAAATTTCCCACATTATCATCAACTTGCCTTCTCTATTCATTCACACACCTGCAACCTAAAAGGAACACTATGTTTACGAGTAGTTTTAGGCCCTATAGACATTCAAGAGTTGTGTATTTGGGATAAAATAATGCATTTTAATGACCTAATTTGGATAAATTATACCAAATAAAATGTTTATTAAATTAAATTCATCATTTCCATGCATGAAAACATCTTCTACCCCAATAACCCTACCTACCATATTCAAAAACAACAAACATGACATTTTTTGCTATATTGGATGCTCAAACATGATAATTAGTGGTGTAATATGATATTATATGGATATTAATACCTTTTATAATCTCACAAAATGTTTTATTTTCATTTATAAGCTTCTAAACTCACTGAGATAGTAAAAACCTTATTTGTGGGGTTTTAAGAGGGTTTAAAGGCACCTTATTTTGTTAATGTTTATTCATAAAAAATATCCCTTAAAACCTAAAAATAAAACATATAATTTAAAGGTAATAATTTTTCCTTTCATTCCCTAATTCACTTGACCCAACTCTCTCTCTCTTTCTTCTACATACCATCTTCAATCTGATCGGCCTTCTTAAGCCTAGAAAGAACCCAATGGAGAAATGAAGTGGGTCTTTGGATTTTTTTGACCTCTAGGAACTTTTTAAATCATTATTTAACCTTGATTAACCTTATTTAATCTACCATTAAAATATACATTCTTGAAAATGTATTTTCATCTCTTTCATATCCCACCAAATGTGTTTGTAATAGTTCTACAGGCCATCATTGTTATTTCAGGCTTAAAGCTATCATCTTTGACCTATATCTAATCATATTCATGTTTAAAATGAATTAATTTTTTTTTTAAATGGTGATATGGATGTACATGAATCTATATTTTACCTATATGTTCACTTTCAAGGCTTCAAAGACATTGACCAAGTGTGAAAAGGCTTGAAGAGGCATGTACTATGTAAAATGATCTATAAGACTTGAGGTTCATTTAAGTGACTTCATTAAAATTCTTTTTGTATACATTAAAATTCTCACTTGTTTGACTTAGAGCTTATTACCTATGAAAATTAAAAACTTTGCAAGGGAGAGGCTTTGGGAAGGTCTAGATTAGGCAAAACATTAACCCTAATCTTTCCAAAAACCTTAACTTTCTCAAAATTACCTTAACTTCTACTAAAAGTTATTGTAAAATTCCTTTTGAGACTTAATTTTAATGGTATTGTATGCACCTAGTCAATTTTTAGAATATAATGGTTTATGTTATCCATTTTGGATAACATTTTTGGCAACATCCTAGGATTGCATGCTTGTTATGCATCTTAAACTAGTAAACTTCTTACTTTCATTGGGATATGGGCTCATCTTAGCTCAACCAAAACATGGATTAGAAATTTATAGTTGAATAAAACCTATTTAAAATGATGAAATGACTGACTTCCTTTAACACACATAAAAAATAAGAAATGAACACATGAACAAGATAACCAAATTAAATAGGACACACACTATGTTAAGAAGCACCTAGGGGAAAACAAAAAAATAAACTACTATATACACTAACCTTTAATGTTTGACCTTCCTAGATCAAAAGTATATCTATTTTTTTCTTCTTCATATGGTGAACAAGAATTATATACATGCTATTGTTCATACCTTGTTCTTGCTTTATCATATTATTTCTTAACCACCACTATCTTTGGTTTGACCTAAAATGGACCAACAGTATCAAATATTTGTCCTATAAAGAAAAATTAATATTTAAGTTCATAACTTACCTCATGCTACTATTTTAAATAAGAGAGACCTCCAATGTGACCACACTTCAATTCATGGGGGCAATAGCAACCTTAATTTCTATTGGCTCCTTAATATCTACCTCTTGCTCACCTTCAGAAGTATCATCTCCATCATATCTTGTTACAACATGGATTTGAACCTCTTTGTGATGATTTTTATGGAATTTTGACTTGATAATATATTTACACCTCTTGAAAAAAATTTAATTATGTCGTTCTAGAGGTGTTATCTTATTGAGATCTTCAAATTCCTTAAATATGTCTAAATAAGACTACCACATGTCATCAAGGCCTTCCTGAACTTGTTCATGATATTTAAGAACACTAGTAAGCATGATGTCTTCTTCAATATATTTCTCACTCATGTTTTCATTATTTTCATTATCCAAGATATCTATCTTAGTATTCTCGTCATGGATTGTAGACTTACTATCAAAACTTGAATAAAAAAATTCTAGTTCTTATACAAATAAAATTTCCTCTTGATCACTTAAAGAGACAATAACTTCAATCTCATTCTTACCATTATCTTTAGGTACATTAGGCTTGTCAAGAAATTCAAAATCTTCAATGGAATCATGATAGAGTTTCAAGTTTGATTATTTAAACTCTATCTCTTGTTGGAGTGTTTTCAATGATGTCTCCAAGGTGGTCAAGGGTGTTGATAAGATGTCATGTATGTTAAAATGAAAATGACAAAGTGTGACTCAGTGTTCTTACATAAATATTTAGTGTTATCCTAGATAGGTAAGTTTATGGATGTGGTTGGTGATGTGATCATGTTGTAGAGGCCTTATAGGTTGTTAAGAGTGCTTGGAGTGCTTGTGGGAGTGCATGGTGTTCATTAGCTTCTTCCTTGTGGTAATCTAGGCCTAGTTAGTCTTATGGTAAATAAAATTGAGTGAGAATATTGATGAAATAAATATTCACATGTGTATTAGTTTCATAAGGAGTTGGTTTTATGCCAAGATCATATGGTCCAAGTTTCAAGTCATGAGGTGGTGTGTAGCAAAATATATCAAGGTGAAAAGTTGGCCTCGCAAGTAGATTTCACTAGTTTCCATACTTACCCAAATTTTAAATATCAAGTGCCTATTATATTGGACTACCAAGTGTTGAAACATTGATCAAGTGGATCAAAGATCAATGGTGAATGTAGGGCTACCAAATGTTAAAAATTCACTCAATAGGATCAAAAATATAACAATGAGCATTCAATCATGTATATGGAGATCTAATAGTGACCACAAAGTCAATAGGTCAAAGGATCCTAAGATTACACGTGATGGTGACATGTGTCACATACATGGTGAATTAGTAGAAGATCAATGGCCTATGTTTAATAGTCTATGTAGTAAATCAGTGGTGTGTGTTTGATCATACAGATCAAAGATCAATGACACATGTTCAACCATACAGATGGAGATAGATAGTGTGTATCAATTCAATAGTTAATAATATCAGATTGCACATGAGGCTACCAAGTGGTGTAATAGAATTAACCTAATGCAAATTAACAATAGGGTATGCAGAAGGCATGCAGGGCTACCAAGTGTCACAATATCAGAAGTTGGGATCAAAGATCAATAGCTAGCATTGAAAGTATAGGATATGAAACTCTCAAGAAGATTGAAGAAGTGATTTTGATCAATTTTAAAAGGGGAAAAATATGAAGACATATGTCTAAAACTTTTGCATTTAAAATGAGAGTTGGAATTTGAATTTTCAAATTTACAAAGGAAAAATAGTGCTCATTATTTTGTTTATATATTTTGATGGGAGATGAATTTGAAGGTGGTATAAAAATAAAATTTGTAAAGGAATCCAAGTGATATCAAGAGAAGTTATTTATAAGGTTTGAATATTCATACATTTATAGTTATTGAGATCAAAATTTGACTACAGGTTTGACCATATTCTGCAAGTGACCCAAGAAGGATGTTTGAGATTTTTTTGATGGTGTTTGGATGTTTCAAGGTCAATTAATTATTAGAGAGTGTTATAGACTCCATGAGGTATATCTATGTGGATTTTTGAGGTTTTAAAAATCCATATTTAGTATGAAAAAATGCATATAAGTTGACTATTTATCCATTCATTATGTTCTTGTGTACAAGGCTAATGTTTGAGTAAGTTTTTCATATGTTGAGGTGAGTAGGGATGAATATAAGGTGTTTTAAGGGTCATGTGGAGTGGAAATTTGAATTTTTGTGTTCCTATTTTCTAAATGAAGTTATAATGGCATGAATCTGTCTTCATAAGACGTATAAGCATTACTAAGGCCTAATTGAAAGGTGTAGCTGCTTAAGGGTAACCCATGGATTCTATGTCGACCTATGAAGGTGGTATTGAGTTATGTATTAGTGTGATAGAATCCTTAAGGTTTAATAAAAGTATTATGGATGACCAAAAATATGTAAATAATGAATACTCTATAAAGAGTAAAATCAAAAGTGATGGTTTCTAGTATTGAGAAGTGAAAGAAAGAGGAGAGTGAGTGTACCTAGTGAATGGATTGAAGAGTAGAGTAGGTTAAAGATTGTGTATATGACCTATAGGTCATAATTTTTATGTCATAATATTAATAATGAAGTTTTGAATATTTGATAAGTGAAGTATAGAGAGTGTGTAGAGTGAGCGAAGAAAAGGTGAAGATTGTGTGAGCTAAGTGGATGTATTGAAGATAATAGGAGTGCAAGGTATGTGTGTATGACCATTTAGTCATGTTGTTGATGTTGTGATAGAGTTGTTTCAATTTTTATGATTGAGTATGTGCAAATAAGTGTATAGTGATCTAAAAGGTGGTTTTGGATGCATTGATAGGGTGTGAAGGCTAGAGAGAGTGTGTAGGGTTGAAGAAAGTTGATATTCATTATATCTCCATTAGATTGTTAAGAAATTAGAGATGAAGAGAAGTTAATTTCATAGGTGTTGTTGTGGTTCCTCAATATTGAAGACAAGATGTGCTTGTCCATCCTTAGGGGTTGGTGCTCCTTGTGAAGTGGGTGCTTCACTAAAGTCTCATGTTTGTAATAAACTTATAAGATAATTAGTCCATGTGTTTTTAGGATTAAGATTGGGTTTTATCCCCCATGAGGGTTTCCCACATAATCCATGAGTTGTGTGCTTGATCTTACATTATATTTTTTATTCATTACTATGAATGATGTGTATGCTTTATGAATGTATGCGTTGAATGATTAAGGAATTGAAGGGTTTAGAATTGAATTGGATTATCTTGCATCACTGATTCACCCCCCTCTTAGTGATTTTACCCCTAATAAATGGTATCAAAGCAAGAACTTCTTTGCAATTTTAACCATTTAAAGGTGATCCAAGGTACAAAATGGGTAGTCATCAAATGCAAGGAGGATTTTCCACTAAGCAAGCACTGATGTTCAATGGGTCTAATTAGAATTTTTGGATTTCATATATGAAGACCTACATAATGTCCTTAGGGTTTGAAATTTGGTAATTTGTTGTGGATGGATATTTATCCCCTTACTCCTCTAATTAGTGCAACTAATAAGAAGTTGTGTGAGAGTAATTCTAAGGTAGTGAATGCCATCACTTGTGGTCTTTTAGAGACTAAGTTCACCAAGGAAATCCATTAAAATTATATGAAGGAACTATGGGATAAACCCATCTATGAATGAGATTTAAAGGTCAAGTTGGCCAAGTTGTAGACTCACCGAAGATAATTTGAGAGTCTAAAGATGAAAGAAGAAGATTATGTGGCATCCTCTCTTTAGAGAGTTGATGAGTTTGTGAAAATTATTAGAGGTCTTGGATAGAGTTTTGAAGAAGAAATTATAGTACAAAAGGTATTAAGGTATCTCTCTACCTCAAGTTTGATTCAAAAGTGTCTGATATAGAATAAATCCATGATCTTACTCAGATGAAGATGGATTAATTGCATGACATCTTTACTGCCTATGAGATGAGAGTTAGTGAGGACAAACCATCAAATAAGGAAGAAGCATTCAAGATAGAAATGAAGCCAAAGAAGAAGATAGCTCAAGGTAAGAAAGTAAAGTATGATGATATATCTGATGATGAACTAATAGCTTTATTTAAAATTAAATTGAAAATAGGCTCAGGGAAGTATAAGAGTAAATTATCCTTCAAATGTTTCAATTATGGAGAAGTAAGACACTTTGATAAAAAGTGCCCTCATAAGCATAAGAATAATGATGATGAATAACATGGTCAAGGCCAATTTTAAGGTAAGAATAAATTTAGGTCTGATAAGAGGAAGAAGGATTCAGAAAGTATGACAACTAGAAGAAGTCTTTCAAGGACAAGAAGAGTCTCTACACCAAAAAAGAATGTAGAACATCAGATGAGACTAAAGGTAGTGACTCAAAGTATGATCATGAATATGATGGTCCTATTGAAAATGAATTACTCTTCATCATTGAGGAAGAAAGTTACTCACATAAAGAATATTCTACATGGTTTGGCGATGATTCAAATAATGATAAAGATGAAGTGGATTATGAGACTGAGTTAATGAATACCCTTGAAGAACTAAATATTGAGAAGAGGAATATTAATAAGATGAATTCACAAATAAAGGACTATGAGGATCAATTCATTGTGTTTGAGGCAAGAATTAATGAATACACCAAGGAGTATGAAGGTATAGTCAAGCATCTTAATAGTCAATTGGAAAATATGTCTACAAGCCTAAAAACCAAAGAAGATGATTACTCAAGGTATGTCATTGAAAATGAGTCATTGAAAGCTAAGTTAGATAAGACATCTAGTAAGGTGAGGTCATTTATGAGGTTTGAAAAGAGTTCAAATGATCTTAATAATATTCTAATTAGCTAAAATCATGTAAGTGATATAATTGGTCCTAGATACAAAGAAGAACAAAATAATGTAACTCAAGATAAGAGGAATACTAATGTGAAAAAGGATAATTAGACTTTGAATACCAATCATTAGTTAAGGAATTAAGGTGTTGATAGAATGAAGACAAATCAGATTAGACAAGCAAATGCCATGAGGCATGCAAGTTTCAATTATTACTATTACACATGTAAGTAATTTAGTCATAGGGATAGAGATTATAGAATACCTACTAAGAATGAGTGGAATCATCATTCAAATAGCATGATCAAAGTTAAATGTTTTAGTTTTTATGACATATGACACATTACAAGATTTTTTCTAAATCAAGAAAGGCAAGTTGAGTTTCCATCAAGAGATGTTATTCTCTACAATTGTTAAAGAGTTGGTCACATTGCTAGGTTCTATAAGAAAATTACATAAATTTAAAACAAGTCCTTTTAGGCTCCTAGAGTGCAAGGTAGAAGACAAGTTAACTCATGGAAACCAAAATTGGAAAGGGTAAGTCATAATGAGTCTGCAGGTCCAAGTGGTTTGTTTGTTGTGGTGGAGAATGCTACAAAGGTTGAAGAGTGCCAAGATCTCTCATTGTTTGCTCATGTTGTGAATGAAGAGACCAATCTCAAGGAGAATATTAAGGTGTTATTTGATGATAGTTTTGAGGTGTGTATGGTTCCAAGCAAACATCATGTTATTGTTGAACAAGTTTCATGAAAATAACATCAATTATCAATGCCTAGTGATGAGTTTTATTTTTTTAATTGAAAAGGTATGTCATGAATCTATGTTATCTCCATGTGTTGTCAATACAGTCTTATAAGAGAAGGGGAATGTTTTAGTGGATGAGAAATTTGTTTCTCTTAAGCATAAGAAGAAGAATAACTATCATTTTTAGATGTCCAAGAAGGAGAAAGAATATGAGGAGATGTGGGCATCTCTAATTTTACATTATTCTAAGGAACCATGTGAAGTAGGGTGTCTTTTCCTATGCTTCTTAGGAGAAATCTTTCTTGTGGAGAAGCAAGTACACGTGCTCAAGATGCATTCAATAAATTTGGTCTGAAAGGTATATTTATGTCATTTTTGAATGCTTGGTCTACTAGGTCAAATGTTGAAGAATAAAGGAAAGGTTGATATGGAGTATGAGAGAGGATGTGTACAAGTGCATTATAGGTGGTTTTATGTTCTAGTTTCAAAAGAGTCTTTTTCTGTCACTTGTCTGATTTGACCATTTTGGTTAGTGCTCACTACCTAGTGAGAGCTCATATTGTAAAATTGGTGCTTTTGGGGTCTTTGAAACCAAATGAGATATGAGAACATTTGAGATTGATGTATCAAAGTGTATGAGGTGGATTGATGATGTTATAATGATTTCATGGTTATTTTTTGATGTTTTGGAATGGTGAATATTATGTGTGCATGATCTATAGTCAGGATATGAAGGTTTCCAAGTGTTAAAACAAGAAAAGAGGTTTCATTCTTTGAATGTAATTTGTGTGCAAATTAAATATTTTTATGTGATCTCAGGTTTCCCAATTTATGCTTAAGGGTATGCAAGTCTAAAACCTAGATAAACTAAGTATGGGTTCCCAAAGTAATTTGAGGTCAAAATTTAATCCAGAAGTGTGTATTAGTGACCTCAAGGTGTGGAAGAAGTTTTAGGAGCTAGTGTTGACTAGAAGGTGGTCATTTTACAAAGGATCTATGGTATAGAAGTAGATTTGGATGATGATTTTTGGTATGGATAAGGTGGAATATGAATGTATTTTAGATATGAAATTTAAAATCTTGACGGTATATACATAAAGAGTTATGGGTGTTGTAATATTCAGATTGGTTTGATCATCTATTGGTGATCATGGAGGTGGCTTGATAGAGAAGGTATAAATGAAATTGTGTTTTTTTTTCATGGTTTTTGGTGTTCTAAAGGTGCTCAAGGGGTGCCTAAGATTAGGTGAATTAAGGGAGTCCTTATTAATGTTTTCAAGGTGATTTCAAGTAGCTTATGGTGTTCATGTATGTTTTATCTTCATAGAGTAGAGTATGATCAAAGAAGAGTGTAGTCATGGAGCATGATTGAGAAGTAAAAGGTAAGAAGAGGTATGAACAGTGTTATTAGGATTTTTTATCATCTCTTAGAGGTGGTCCTTTATTTTTTTTGGTATTGAAGTTTTTTTATATCCTCAAGATCAGAAAAAGAGCCCACTTTGTCATTATGTCAAAGGGGGAGAAAGTGCTTGAAGAGAGAGAAAGAGATTGAGCATAAAATTTGTGATTGGTGTTGACATAAATGATAAATGGAGATATTTTTTGACTATTTTCAAATGTCTCCAAGGTGGACAAGGGTGTTGATGAGGTGTCATGTGTGTTAGAATGATAATGACAAAGTATGCTTCAATGTTCTTGCATAGATCTTCAGTGGTGACCTAGATAGGTAAGTTGAAGAATGTGGTTGGTGATGTGATAATGTTTTAGAGGCCCTATGTTGTTTAAAGAGTGATTGGAGTGCTTTTGGGAGTGCATGTTGCTCATTAGGTTCTTATTTGTGGTCATATAAGCCTAGTTGGTCTTGTGGCAAATCAAACTAAGTGAGCATATTCATGACATCAACATTCACATGTAGCAGTGTCAAAAGGAGTTGGTCACATGGGTATAATCATTTTTGTGCCAAGATCACATGGTCTGAGTTTTAGGTCATGAAGTGGTTTATAATAAAAGATATCAAGGTACAAAGTTAGCATCCTAAGTAGATTTCACTAGTTTCTATACTTAGCCAAATTTACAATATCAAGTGCCCATTATATATGGATAAAAAGTGTCAAAACCTCACTCAATTAGATAAAGAATTAGTGGTGAATGTAGGTCTATAAAATTTTGAAACCTCACTCAATTAGATCAAATATCTAATGGTGAAAATTCAATCATGCAGATGGAGATCTAATAGTGAGCACTAGTTAATAGGTCAAAGGATCCTAAGATTACATGTGATGGTGACATGTGTCACATACATGGTAAATTTTCAAAAGATAAAAGTATTTTATTTGATCATACATTTATCATATCAATGGAATGCATTTTATCATACATATCAAAGATAGATGGCATGCATTCAACTATATAGATGGAGATCGATGGTGTGTATCAAGTCAATAAGCTTAGATTGCACACAAGGTTGCAAAGTGGATTAAGAGAATTAACGAAATGGAGAATGATATTAGGTTACATAGAAGGCATGCAAGGATACCAAGTGGAATAAGAGAATTAACTAAATTGAGACTGATAGTAGGGTACCTAGAAGGTACATGAGGTTGTCAAGTGTCATAATCTCAAAAGCTCAAGTCAATGTTCAATGGTCAATGTTGAAATTCAAGGCCAAGAGACTCGTAAGGAGATAGATGGAGTGATTTTTATAAATTTTATAGGGGGAAAAAGATGAATACATGTGTTTGAAGCTTTTGCATTAAAAATGATAGTTGGAATTTGAATTTTCAAATTTATAAAGGAAAATGAGTGCTCATTATTTTGTTTATAAATTTTAATGGGAGATGAATTTGAAGGTGGTATAAAAATAAAAGTTTTAAAAGACCCCAACGGATATCCATATAAGTTGTTTATAAGGTTTAAATATATTTACAATTATATTTATCGAGATATAAATTTGACTTAGGGTTTGACCATCTTCTGTAAGTGACCTGAAAAGGATGTTTGAGATTTTATTGATGGTTTTTGGATGTTTAAAGGTGAATTAACTATTAGAGAGTGTTGTATACTCCATTAGTACCATATATGTGGATTTTTGATGTTTTAATAATACATATTAAATATGAAAAAATGCCTACAAGTTGACTATTTATTTATTCATGATGTTCTTGTGTACAAGGCTAATGTTTGAGCAGGTTTTGCATATGTAGACATGAGTATGGATGAATATAAGGTGTCTTGTGGGTCATGTGGAGTGGACCTTTGCATTTATAAGTGGTCTTGTGTTCCTAATTTTCTTAGTGAATTAACAAAGGGGTGAATAGGTCTCCATGAGACCTATAAGGGCTACTAAGGCCAAATTTAAAGGTATAGCTACTTAAGGGTGACCCATGGATACTATGGTTGACATATGAGGGTGGTATTGAGTTATATCTTAGTGTGATATAATCCTTAAGGGTTAATTCAAGTCTTATGTCTGACCAAGAATATGCAAATGATGAAGACTCTATAAAGATTAAAATCAAAAGTGATGGTTTCTAGTGTTGTGAAGAGAAGAAAAGAGGAGAGTGAGTGTTCCTAGTGGATGGATTGAAGAGCAGAGCAGGTTAAATATTGAGTTTATGACATATAGCTCATAATTATTATTTCATAATAGTGATCATGAAGGTTTGAAGAGTTGATAAGAAAATTATAGAGAGTGTGTAGAGTGAGGAAATAAAAGGTGAAGATTGTGTGATCTTGATGGATGGATTGAAGATCAGAGGAGTGTGAGGTATGTGTGTATGACCATTTGGTCATGTTGCTGATGTTTTGATAGAGTTATTGTAGGTTTTTTTTTATTATGTGTAAATAAGTTTAAAATCATCTAAAAGTTGGTTTTAGATGCATTGAGAGGGTGTGAAGGCTAGAGAGAGTTTGTAAGGTTGAAGAGAGATGATATTCATTATATCTCCATAAAATTAGATGGAAATCTGAGATCAAGAGATATTAATTTCACAGGTGTTTTTGTGGGTGCTCAAAATCTTGGGCAAGAGGTGCTTATCCATCCTTAAGGGCTGGTGATCCTTGTGAAGTGGGTGATTCATTAAAGTATCATGTTTTTAATCAACTTATAAGACATGTAGTCCATGTGTTTTCAGGATTGAGAGCGGGTTTTATCCCCTATGAGGGTTTCCCACATAATTCATGTGTTGTGTGATTGATCTTGCATTATCTTTCTTGTTCATTTATATGAATGATGTGTATGCTTCATGAATGTATGTGTTAAATGATTAAGGGATTGAAGGGTTTATAATTGAATTGGATTAACTTACATCACTGATTCACCCCCCAGTGATTGTACATCTAACATCTCCTTCTCACTAGAATCCACTATAACTTTCAAATTTTCATCTTGTTTATGAGGCTCAATAAGGATAATGTCCAAGGTGTCTTTAATAAGTTTCCTATGATACTAATCTAAAACTTGATAAATAATTTCATGATCATAATGAACCCCTTCATCAAGACTCAATCCATGTCAACTAGATTGGTCTTCCTCTTATTCCATGTAGAATGGAAGTTCATCTGCCCATCCAATGTCTAAGTAATCATTTTTCTCTTGTACCAAACATGATTTACCTTATTCTAAGGGGATAATAAATTATTTAACTTCATGTTTAGGTTCATCTTCATGTTATAGAAGGATCATATGCTTGACAAATAACTCAACTTATTCTATGAAAGTATGGTACAGTTGTTGCCATACTTGATCATAATTTCCCTCTTCAAACTCTTTAAGATTGTCACTTTAATTAGAGATTGCTACCATGTTACTTTTTAGACTTCCATTAAGATCATCTTTCTCATCATCCTTGAAGACTTATCTACTTCCTTCTTTATAAAGAGGACTACCAAGAAGGATCTCTTCATCATACACACTTGAATCACTTTCCTCATAGCCTTATTGAGGCTCACTTACAACTAACTGATTTTGATTTTTAAGGATCAAAACGTCATTATGCTTTCTTGATAAGCTCTCCTTTTCAAATAAATGATCAAATTCTTTTCTCAGTATAATAGGTTCTCCTTCACAAAAGGAGGGGTGGGAGAGAAAGATAACTCATTATATTGTTTGAAACTTGATAGGGTGTCCTTACAACTTAGGATTTTGGGAGTAATAGGCTCATTGAAGGATTTTTGGAGAGATGGAAAAGGAAATTATGTTAAAAACATTGCCTTCTTCTCCTTTCACTCCTAAATCACTCTATCAAAATCTAATATATCTTAAATTTCATGGATAGTTGTAACATAAAGGGTAGGTGAAGGACTTAAGATACTTGGTAATTCTCTTGATTTGACTTTTTGAGGAAGAGTGGATGAATCTTACATAGATTCAAGATTTTATTGATTACATGGGAGTAAGTTAAGGGTAGAAGAAGGTTGATGTGGAGTAAGAGAAGGCATGTAAGGATGATTTTATTACAATTTTTGCCTCTCTTCAAGTACTAATCTATTATCCATACATTGAATCAAGCCTCTTATTTATATAACTTCATTAATTAACATTTTCTGATTGTTTCTCTCAATATTTTCCCACCCAAACTTAGTCAAATACACTAAATCTCTCATCATATAAATTATTTCACTTCTAATGGAAGGGTTATGGATAATTAGACCAAGTTCATTTTATTTATCAATCTCCCTCATTTTAATTTCAATGTCTACAAGGATTTGTTTGAAGCTTAATAGTGGTTGAGTAGGAGTAACATAGCTTTAACAAGGTTGAATATAAGGATAAGTATGATGCCAAGGATGTTGAGTTAGAGTGGGAAGGGGAATATAAGACTATTGATAGTCTTGGTAAGGTTGGTATATTATTATTTGAGATCTACTTGGGGTGAAGCCATGAATGATATCAATTTAATGTGAATAATGTAAATGCATAGAGTATGCACTTTAACTAAATGAGTGATGAGAATACATACCAATTTATGATTTTCAAAAAATTATAATTCTTATGCCAATGATGGTTCACTTGTATTGAATATTGATGCTTTTGTTCATGCCTTAAAATGTTGATGTATTGAAGAGTGGCATCAATAACTCTTCAATAAATGAAATTATATCCCACTGGGTGTGCCAGAACTATTATCAAACTAAATTGCATCCTTAATGATTTTTTTCAAGACTCCTCACTTAGGTGATATCATGGAGACACCTATAGGTTGTGGGTGGCATAATCAATGAGGTTAATATCTAGATAAGGCTACCTCCTTTGATGCTTCACTTTGAAACTACAACTAAGCCTATTTCTTACTAGGAAAAGGGATATATACAATTGAAAAAAGGTAAACGGGAGGTGATAAACCAAAATTGACACCCTTCACTTGAATATACTACACTAAGAACATATACAAGGACTGAAACTTATAA
This sequence comes from Torreya grandis, assembly GCA_037957365.1. Lineage (NCBI taxonomy): Eukaryota > Viridiplantae > Streptophyta > Pinopsida > Cupressales > Taxaceae > Torreya > Torreya grandis. Next base: position 1,137,810 of record JARHVA010005569.1, on the reverse strand, counting down.
CACTAGCTCAATATGAGCCTCTAAACATTAGTATTTCAATATGAAGGTGAAAGTCGAGACAATAACTAAGATGAGATGATCAAAAGGTCTCATAGGAGACACTAATGAAGCAATATCCAAACTTAGTAAATGTAATATTATATAACACACTCCATATTACCTATTAATATGACTAAAAACATGAAAATAGAAAAGGAGATAGAATAAATGAAAGAGAGATATGAAACTACTACTAACATTCATCAAATAATCATGAAATATAAACTAGTTGAAACATTAAGAAGGCTATAAATTACCTTGTATTCATATAAAATTCAATTATAAGTTTTTACATGAACATGGATTCACCATATGTAGGTTAAGGATCCCTCATAATGACAAACAAGACAATACATATAGAAGATAAGGAGGAGAGAGAATATGGACGTTGGAGAAGCCTATGGTAAGTTTCATCTCATGATGAATCAAGTTACAAATAAGAAAACATGAAAATAAATAATCCTAAATCATATTATCCACAAGTGTGCACATAGTTTGGTGATGGGTTCATGAAGATGGGATAGGAGCTTGTTTGAAGAGTTACAATGCATTACTTGAAGGAGCAGTTATAAGTTGGAGTGTTGATTCATAGTCTTCTTCCTATATAATTGAATTCTCCATGTCTCATCATGCCTTGAAAATAAATTAATAAATAATCCTCTTGTCCTAGATTGTATCTAACTCCAATCACTATTTTTGGCATCTAGGCCATGCTTGAGAATCCTTAAGTCTAATCTTGCAAATTTTATCATGGTGTTGTTCTTCCTCATGAACTAGAAATCATCTTAAGTTGTTTGTCTACTTATCCAAGGGAATACCAAGGTTGTTTTAGACATTTAAGGACTTTTTTCAATCACATTTATATCTTCATGAGATAGATTTTATAATGATTAGCCTTACAAAGTTCTCTTAAGTCTTTTATAGGCTAAGCATTGGTTTAATAGTCCATATCTCATCATCTCTACTACATGAGTTCTTTAAACATATGAATAATCCTCATGAATGATTGCTAATGTATATTAAGGGTTTCTCACACCTATCTTTGAGAACCTGTAGGAATCTTTAAATCATTTCACATAATGAGGTAACCTTGAAAGGTCTATACCATTATCTCTCTTATGCATGACTAATCATTATCTTAGCTTGATTTAAGGGCCTAAAACCTATTGTATCAACATGGATTTTTAAGAAATGACCTTTAGAATACCTTTACACCTTTTTATAGGCCTTAAAATCCTTCACAAATAATGTGATATAGGAATTTGTCTCAAGAGAGGATAGTTAGTATGGTGTTAGTTCTAAAATGAAAATAAAATGAAACAAAACCACTAATAGCATAACATCTCTAGGCCTAGACATTACAGAGAGATTAGTTAACAAAAACAAATGATAAACACAACTAAAAAGAAAGGAATCAAACACAAGAATTATTTCACCTTCCTTGGATTCTCTAAATGCCTTTGTAGTAATGGCTTGCTCAGCTTGTGCACATAAAGTCCTTGGTAATGGAAGCTTGACTACCTCCATCTCTCCTTGGCACATTTGGCTTTTAGCTTTGCTTGGATTGGAATCAATTTGGAATTATAACTTTGAATTATCAAGTCCTTTAAAGATATTTGAGCATAATAAATTTTCACCAAAATAGATTAGAAATGATGTTGTGAGGCCTCCTATTTATAGATTTTTGAGAATGTCTAAAATCAACTTGAACCATCCATCTCAAGATTGAGATGTGTGGTTGAGGATTAATTCAAATTTTGGAATTAAGTTTTTAATTATCCTCATCATGACATTGGAAAAAGGGGAAATTAAGATGCATGGAGGGCATCATGGAAGGCATTGATGAGGAATGGGAGGCATGAATATTGATATATGTGGCATTTATGGCCTAGGGATATCTTCCCAAGAAATGAGGTCACTTGATGATGCAGACATTCAATATTCATTTTTAAAAACAAGTATTCAACAAGTTTCCATGGAATTATTTATTAGGCCTTGATTTGGGTTAATTATCTCTTAAGCATGATTAAGCACATTGTCCACAAATTACCCAAATTGATCAAAATACCTTGTTATTGGTCCTAAATTTGATTGAATTAGAATTGAAAGGTGCTATCAAATACATTGGATGTGTATTCCTATTTAGGATGTTTCCAATAATAAATAACAACGACATGCATCTTATGTAAGATATTTGATATAAAAGAGCAGTCTAGAGTACCCAAGTGCAAATTTGGCATTTTGACTTGAAATGAACTAATCAAAGTTAGCTAGCCCATAAATTACATTGCCCCATTTAGGGATACCCTAGCCAAAATTGGCACTTAAATATGTTAGTTTCACATCATTTATCATGTTTTAATGTTTTTAGGCCAAATTGTACATTTTGGGTGGAAATTGGCCAAAATCCTAATTAGAGCTTATCGACAGCTAATTTTAGCTATCTATAGTTTGCCCCTATTTGGGAAGATGTTGTAAACCATAGGAAAAGACATGTCTTCTCAAATAATTAGAGATGGCTTGTATGAAAAAAAAAGATGATGGTTGAAGAACAAAGCTCCAAATGTTTTTTGAAAGCCTATGATGATTTCCCCTCGAGGGAGTGGCCATCACATTTGTTAATGGATGGTACCTCAAAAAGAAACAAGAATAAAGGTGGAATTAATCCATGGTTGAGATAAATCCAAATAAAAAAATGCTTACATGCATTGATGTAAAAAGGATGCTAATTTACCCAAAGGTAGTTATAATCAGGAATACAAGTCAAAATAATGATGTTCCCATAAGCAGTTAGAATCATTAAGTGGACCTAGATTGTATAAAGATGAGTGTACCCTAGTTAGGACTAATTAGCAAGCACAACTTGAGGATATAACCTGGAATACAAATTAAAGATGAGAGGATGCAAAGTGATGAAAGAGATGAATATGGGAATAAGATTAATCAATGTGAATGATTTAATTATACATGCTAATGAGGAGATGCTCATCCTAATTAACAATGATACAACTAGAATGGTCAATGGGTTGATTTGATCAAGATGGGTGAAAATAAATGCCAAGGTACTAAGGAGAAAATTTTGTAGCTCCATTGATTATAGACCTTATTGAAGCTAAGTTTTGTTGTAGCATGTGATGGTAGACTTCATAATAGAACACCATGAAGACTTGGCCAAAATATGCATAAGGACTGACTCCTAATCTAATAAACACTTGAAAATAATGCACCAATGATAAAAACAATGATGATAATGTTGACATATGAATATGTATAGACTCAAGAATAATGTGCTTAAGGAATCACCCAAAAAACACATATAGATCGAGTCAAGGCAACTGTCTTCAAAACAAACCAATAGGAAAATAAATAAACAAATATAAAAACAAACAAAAAGCCTAAAAATAAAAGCAAAAGAAAGCATCCTAAAAATGATAATGCTCGAATAAGGTAAAGTGAGGATAAATGACTAGGCTTAGATAGGATAAATGTTTTTAGATTTTGAAATGTTATGAATGTTTTTAGAATTTTTAGGTATCTTAACTTGTTAGAGAATGAAAAGATACTTGTTCACAAAATGGTGAGAGCATTTGGCTCAGGTTACTCAAAAAATAGTGAGAACATATAGAAAGGAGGGACTGAGGTGACCTCAAAATGAATTGGGCATTACCCACATAGTCCCAAAATGACCTCTAGTCATAGTAATTCTATTCACATAAAAGGTGGGGGAAAACCAACTAGGTCCCAACAAGTTCTCAAATCTAGAAAATGGCTAGTCAAATGAAAACATGGATGACAAGATGATGAGATAATGAATGGTAAACAAATGTCACCCCTAGTTTGCCCACATGTGGTTATAACTAAGATACAATGGCATAGGTCAATGATACTAATTTTACCATAAGAATTTATAATTAGTAGCAAGACTGGTGAGACACTAATTTGCCCATAGGCAGTTATAATCAAGCTCACATAAACAAACTTGATAAGATGAAAGATATCTTGCCAAATCAATTGGCACACTACTTTCATAGACTATCATAGAAACATGGATTGGATTTATTTTTGAAACTTGATCGAAATATTCTTAAAAAAAAGTGTAGGAAGAACCAAATGAACCAAGATCAAAACAAGATTACGTAGGATGACTAAAAATAGGCTTTGGTCTAGATAGGAATGGAATGATAAGATGGTATGGTCTTGCTAATGATAATGATGGTTTTTGATAGACTGAATAAAATGATAAGAGGGTTTCCCCCAAGTGGTGGAGTGAATGGCTAGGATCTACAATAATGGAAAATGGATATGTAACAATGGCAAAGGCATGGTAATATGAAATAATATGGTACATGTTGTTGGACTAGGTGTGGTTTTTGATTCTATTATTCCTACTGATGGAGAGATACACATCCTAATTAACACATGATGCAAAAAAAATACTTAATCATGTTAATTACTATCCCAAACCTCATCAAAATAACTATTCTATCTAGAATGGCCTACAGATTTGGTTATTGAGAATGTTTTTGTGATCTTCATTGGTCATTGATTTTGATTCCTTAAAATGTTGACACAAGGTATCTTTCTAGCCTCTACAAAGGAAAGTGCAACCATAGATGGTAAATAGGGACAAATAATGGATGGTGGGTTTGATTGTGAAATGGAATGGTAGATGATAATGGAATGTATAATGGTGGGGAAAAAAATGAAGATCAAGACTTTCAGTCACATGTAATGTTGTTGATGCCAAATTTGACAATTTTTTTTGTGGTGGGGCTGAATACCTCTTAAGATGCTCTCGATAGGACCATAAATTTTTTTTTCTTGATCTTGAGAGTAGCTACCATCTGATTATATTGTAGATTAGAAGATATTTTGATTTGATCTTTGATATTATCTTTAGTAAATAATGAAGAACTTTTGTGCTCAACTATTGGCACCTCAATGAGGTTTCCACCAATGAATTTGTTCTAATCATCCCATATAACCTTCAAGAAGGTTTCAAAAAGAGATATTAACATTTGAATTTGATTTTCTTCTAGTGCCTTCAAAAAGGTGTTACTAAAAGATGTTGAGTTTGATCTTTGCTTATCCCCTAACACCTCTAAAAAGGTTTCACTAAGAGATTATTCTTCTTCTAAATGAATGTGGTCTTGACCTCCTTGTTTTTCTTCAACTACTATGTCACCATGGATGCAGTTTAACAATGTATGATTCTGTCGATCTTAATCGACATTGGTGAGAGGTGAAATGTCAATAACGTGTCTATGTTGGGTGTTAATAATGGGATGGTGAAAGGTATCATAATCCTCATAGAAGATACTAGGAGAAATTATGTCTCTACTGAAGTAATCATCCTCAAAAACTATAGAAGGATCAAAAATATATTCAAATTGATCTACAAGGCAATTGTAACCAATATTATAACAACCAATACTATAATCTATTTTTGACTCTGATTCCAAAGTAAGGGACTCTAAATCCAATGTCACAACCAATGTTGATTCTATTTCTAATGCTAAATCTAATGTTGGTTTAAAAATGGAACCTGATTCTAATATTGATTCTTCATCTGATATGGTTGTTTTGACAATGCTTGTTGAATGCTGAATTTTTGACAAGTAATGGTCTATGATGGCATAATGAGCTCAATGAAAATTGATTCATCTTGGAAGGGTTCAACATAGACTGACTCATCTAAGTAAATCCCCTTGAAAAGAGGTAATCTCTCAAGGTATGTCTCACCAAAATCATGTCTATCAAAGTGAGGCTCCTTAATGAGTAGGAAAAGATTAAGAGACAGCTCTATCAAGACTGTCTTATCAAGGAGATGAGGTTCTTTAAAAATAGGTAATATATGAATAAGTAACTTATCACAATTTATATTTTCATAAATTGGTGTTTCGATAATAACATTTTGGTTTTGGTTTATAATTGGTTACAAAAGATCAATTTTGAACACATTTTGATCTTCATAAGATGGCATTTGAAGATATCATAGTTCTTGTTTAGGCTCAAAGATTGACATAGAATTTCTAAAGTGGAGAACATTTGGTTTAGTGAGAATAATGGTTTGTGGTTCAATAATGGATTCTCCAAAGATTAGACTATTGAATAAGGGATAAAAAATAATTAGTTCATCAAATGGAGGTTCTTCAACAATAAGTTCATCAAAAACTAGTGATGGGCCAAGAATGGTAATAACTGGATGCTTCTTTGTTTGGTTGCTCATGCAAACCAAAGGAGGAAGTCCTAAAACGGTAATGACTAGATGTTTCTTAGTTTGGTTGCTCGTGCAAACCAAGGGAAGAGGTCTTAAAATGGTAATCTTGGTACGTTGTGGAGTTTGATTACTTACACAAGCCAAAGCATCCAAGTCTTCTTGATAAACCCAATCATTCAAATCATGAGTTGGATCATAAGTTGGATCTTGACTATGTTCCATGTACTGATTTTTTAAAAGAGGGTATGGATTCATATCCTAAACAGCATTATCTATTCTTGGGTCTTCAAAGTCCTCTTCACAAGCCTCTTCATACCAATAAAGGTCTTGAGTTGGATTGTAATTTTCTTTGTGACTTTGTTCCCATGAATGATTAATATGAGGCAAATAGAAATCTATCTCACAAACCATATTAGCATCATTGGGGTCTTGACAAAAGCCATAAAATTCATTTTGTGTAGCCATTCTATCATAAGTCAGATTTTAAGTGACTCCACCATAAGTTTAGTGAGACATATCCACATAAATGATGAAAACTCTAAAATAAAAAGACTTAGAGTTCTATAAACTCTGAAAAACTATGTCCAAAGGAAAAATGGTTCCAACTTGGTAAAAAGGTGGAGTTGTATCTCTAATGTGGTCTAAAAGTGGAGCTATATCTCTAAAATGTTTTGTGTTAAGACTTGGCAAAAAATATCCTAATGTTAAACATCTAATGTCAAATGTCATACACATAAAAGGTCAAGCATCTAAATAAAAACTAGCATGTCAAAGGTCTAGGTTAAAGTGTTCCAAACAAGGTCTAAACTAGGAAAGGGAAAAGTTGAGTTACTAGATCATTTGTCTAAGTGTGGAATCAAAATCTAGGCTCAAACAAACATGCATGTGCTAGGACTCTTGGCTAAATATCATCATAATCTAGACTTGAAACAAAGGCTGATGTGATTTGATTTAATCTAACAAGTTTAGAAATAACTTTGGCATAGACTTGACACATGGAATCAAACATAAACATGATCAGTTGGCATAAGGCATAAGACAAAAATATCTTTAAAACAAATTGTGTTCTCCCAAATAAAGCCATAAAAAATGATGAGGATAGGCATTAAACAGACAAACCATCAATAGTTTTCAAATTTGGGTAATTGATCAACTAAAGTTATGCAACCCAAAAGAGAAAGATATATGTATCAACCACAAGAATTAAGGCTTAAATAGAAATAAATCAATGTTTGGATCCAAACTTAAAAAGGCTAATTAAAAACTCAATGTTGGAAACTAGGGTTTGACTAAACAAATTGGACAAGATTGGTCAACATGATGGAACAAAACAAAGGTCCAAAAGGTATACACAAAATAGTTTAAAACAAATGGTTTTTGATACATGGTGAAACAAGTCTTAAAATAATTTGAGTAGCTTAATGGTGTAAGCATGCTCGAATGATGTAATTAATGTTATTTTTTAAAAAGACTTAAAAGGCTCAAAATGTTTTGACATGATTTGGGTAGCATAACACTACCCTTCTTAATTCAAATACATTGTTTTGACATGGCTTATGAATAAAAAAACAAGTTTTAGTCTCAAAACATACCAAGCAAAAATGACCAAAATACACTAAGTAAAATCATCCAATTCCTAACAAGTGTATGGCATGTGGGGTTGACTAAACTATCAAGGTTTTGGTCATTCTATGGGAATCAATTGGACAATGACTTTCACATCAAATGATGCAAAAGATAGGCATGGAAATTATGTGACCATGGCATTGGCTAGTTATAGAAAGGTCTAGTCCTTTTTACAACCAATAGATCCTACTATTCACTTAGTGTAGTTTGATCTCCAAATGCAGATACATCCCATGTGCAACTCCAAAGGAGTAAGTGAATTCAATTTTGAGAGGTGAAACCCTAGGTCAAAGCTTCCCTAAAGAACTCACGGGAGGTAATGATGTCCCCCTTGCAAGCCAAGATGCATATAAACAAAGAAAGCATGAAAATAGAAAGACTTTAGGGTCATTTTTAAGGTCAACCAAACTTTGATGAGTTTTTGGGGAGTGATTTAGATGACATTCTTTCTAAGCCTTAGAATAGGCTATTTACAATAGGAATGGTATTTTTGATTCCAAGGGTTCCCTATAGGGGATAAATGGAAGAGCATACACACAACATACCTCTTTTTTACAAACAAAAATTGACAAGTGTGTTCAATTTTAAACCCTAAAATGTTTGGTGGTATTCATTTGACCCCTTGGTCTTAGTTCCAAACTTTGAAAACATTCACCAAATCATCTAAGTTCTTTGTTAAACACCAAAATAAGGTTCCTAATTGATTTTTAAGCATGAAAAGGTGATTTAAACATGTTTTGAGAAAATACCAAGCTTGGTCCTACAATAAAATTGTTAGCATGTCCTTTAGTTTTGAAGCTCTTTTGACTTTGAAACAATAAATTTTAGAAAAGTAGCTCTCAAGTCTGTGTTTTTGGAAAAACACAGTGACCAAGGTTCATTATTACCACCAACTTCAGTTACTCTGGCTAACCAAAATATAATTGATGTCAATTTTTTTGATCGACATCAGCTAAGAAGGTAACCAATGTCAGTATTTTCTCAATGTCAGTTACTGTGTAAAAACCGTGGAAACCAAAAATGGCAAAATAAAGTTAGGAAATCAATTTATAAGAGTTTTAAGAGCTCAAATAAATATTTTCAAGTTACAAAAAGATCTTCAGGTTTGAGATGTGTTTAGTCCCATCAGGTGTGCCATAATGTGATCTAGGAATTTGACTCAAGAGAGGATAGTTAGTATGGTATTTGTTTCAAAATTAAAATAAAACAAAATAAACACACTAATAAAATAACATTTCTAGGCCTAGACACTAAGGAACACTTAGTTAATAAAATCAAATGATAAAAACAACTAAAAATCAAGGAATCAAACACAAGAATTCCTTCAACTTCCTTGGATGCTTCAAATTCCTTTGTAGTAGTGGGTTGCTCGGCTTGTGCTCATGAAGTCCTTGGCAATGGAAGCTTGAATACCTCCATCTCTCTTTGGCACATTTGGCTTATAGCTTGGCTTGGCTTGGAATCAATTTGGCATTATAACTTTGCATTATCAAGTCCTTTGAAGATATTTGAGCATAATAACTTTACACCAAAATAGCTTATACATGATGTTGTGAGGCCTCCTATTTATAGATTTTTAAGAATGTCTAGAATCAACATGAACCATCCATCTCAAGATTGAGATGTGTGGTTGAAGATTAATTCAATTTTTGGAATTAAGTTTGTAATTATCCTCATCATGAAATTCAAAAAAGGAGAAATTAAGAGGCATGGAGGGCATCATGGAAGGCATTGATGAGGCATGGGAGGCATGAATCTTGATATTTATGGCATTTATGGCTTAGTGATGTCTTCCCAAGAAATGAGGTCACTTGATGATGTAGATATTCAATATTCATTTCTAAAAACAAGTATTTAACGAGTTTCCATGGAATTATTGATTAGGCCTTGATTTGGGTTAATTATCTCTTAAGAATGATTAAGAACATTGTGCACAAATTACCCAAATTGATCACAATGCCTTGTTATTGGTCTTAAATTTGACTAGATTAGAATTGGAAGGTGTTGTTAGATGCATTGGATGCATATTCCCATTTAGGATGTTGCCAAAAACAAATAACGAAGGCATGCATATTGTGTAAGATATTTGATAAGAAAGAGAAATACAAAACACCCAAGTGTATATTTGGCATTTTGACTTGAAATGAACTAATCAAAGTTAGCTGGCCCATAAATTACATTACCCCATTTAGGGATACCCTGGCCAAAATCAGCACTTAAATATGTCAGTTTCACATCATTTAGCACATTTTAGTGTTTTTAGGCCAAATTGTGCATTTTGGGTGGAAATTGGACAAAACATTGATTAAAGGTTATTGGTAGCCAATTTTAGGTGTCTAAAACTATTTTATAGGCTTGTTCACAATCAATCTCTTGTAAATAGGCTTGTAACCACCTTTTTAAGGCCATTTCCATGCCTTTTTACCCTTCACACATGCCACCAAATAGATTATTCAGGTACTCTCATGACCTACATAGGTCACTCATATCATTCTAAGATTAAACATTTACATTTTAAGTCATTCGAAGAGAAAACATAGTCATCGATTCATTTAGACCTTGAAGGTATCTTGGGAGGTGTTTATTTTGTTAGAAATCATTCATAAAGACTAGGATTTCAAACCTAAGTCTAATGCCACAAAGTTTGGGTGCACAAGTTTATTCAAATATCCTTAAGATATTTTTGTCTTATGCAATTTTTATTTTTATTTCTATACAATGTTTCAAACCTTCTCGAGTTCTTAAAAAGGCAACACATAGGGTTTTGAGGTATTTACTCTCTTAAAAATGGTTTATTTAGTAAAAACCTATAATGAATTACCAAATGACATGAATTTTTATTAAATAGGTCTTAATAATGTTCCCTAGTATAACATGGTCCCATTCATTTTCTCAAGTGAATTCACATGTGGAAAAGAGAGCCTCTTGACTATTTAGACTTGTATGTTCAACTCAAGAAGACATTTTTGCTCTAAAACTCCCAAAATTACTTCTTGAGACTTGGAATAGATTATCAAGGTTTAATACATATTTAATAATATACCAAAGTGATTATCAATAGGTAATATCTTTCCAAAAGACTCTAAAACTTGATTTTCCTATCATGAGGGTTTATAGGTAACCTTCCCATTTTAACCCTATAAGTTTGTTTTTGATGTTTCCTTATCACTTAAAACATTATAATAAATATGTAAAACACTATTAGGACCTCCTAAACATATTTTTTTACATCCATACCCTAAACTCAATATAAATATTTCATTCTCTCTTCATATTCTTGAGAACAGACCTATAGGTCTCTATTAGGCCCATTTCTTGTTTAGGATTTAAAAACTTTAATCTTGAGTGATTTATCCTTATGTATGTAAAATATAAGCACTTAAATCATTAATTAAAGTATTTTAACCTCATAATCCATCCTAAAACCTTTTTATCAACTCAAAATTCATCCTTATTCTCCAATTTTTCACACATACTTGTGGGTCTTCATGAAGGTCTGTTAAGCCCTTTTTTTGCATATTCTTATCTTGATAGCCTATGATGATATTTATCATAATTATATCACCACTTATACATGTCTAATTAACCATACATGGGTTATATGCATCTCATCTCATCCTAGGAGACTCATTGAGAGACTTACATAGGTTTGCATAGTTAAATTGCCAACAAGCTCAAGAGAGCTGTAGGTGGTCATTTATTGTGACTAAATGCATTCCTTCATATGCATATCATTTCAAAAAATTTAAAAAAAAATTAAATACCCTATAAAAATATTATATTCATCCTATATGATTATTCATACCTCAACTTACCTAACCATTTAGATGTTTTCCTCATGTTCCTAAAGGTAGGCCTATAGGTGTTCATCTTCTTCATAGTTCTATTTTGACAATGAATGGTCTTTTATTGGTGTTTATATTCATTATTAAACTATTAAATTTTATATATCATCCTCAAAAAAATTTAAACCAATTTTATTAATTATTTTCTTCAAGGCAAAACTTCTATAAGCATAATTAGTTAGGCATGTGTGCTTTTATATTTTGCTTGCCATTTTCGGCCTATGATTATCCTTGAAGAGGTATATATATATATATATATATATATATATATATATATATATATATATATATATATATATTTATAAGAATAAATACCATATTGACAACTTTTTCCATTAATCTCATGTTATAAATGTACCACATTCTCATCAACTTTCCTTCTCTCTTCATTCAAACACCTGCAACCTAGAAGGAACACTATGCTTGTGAGGCATTCTAGGCCCCATAGGAATTAAGGAACTACCTATTTGGTATCATATATTACTTGGAAGTAATTTTTGGGGATATATAATACCAAATAAAATGGTTCTTAATTTAAAATCATCATTTCTATGCATGAAAACATCTTTTACCCTCAGTAAACCTACTTGTCATTTAAAAAAATAACAAACACAACATTTTTTTCAAATTGGTTGCTCAGATATGCCAATTAGTGGTAAAGGATTATATGGTATGGATATTAAAACCTTTTATAATCTCAAAAAAATATCCATTTTCATCCATAAGCTTCCAAACTCATTTAGACAAGAAAAACCATGCTTGTGGGGTTTTAAAAGGGTTTAAAGGAACCTTATTTTGATAGAAATTATTCATAGATCATAGCCCTTAAAATATAAAATTAATTACTATAATTTCAATGGAATAAGGTCTCCTATCAACCCCTAAGTTTGCTTGACCCAATAGTCTCTCTTCTCTACATACCATCTTCAAACCAGTTGGCCTTCTTTCACCTACAAATAACCTGATGGAGAAATGGAGTGGGTTTTTAGTTTTATTGGACCTTTGAAAGAATTTCAATATTTGACATTTATGAACCTTAGGTATCATACCATGCACCTATATATTATTGAAAATTCATTTTTCATCTCTTTCATATCCCACCAAATGTGTTTATAATAGTTTTTCATGCCATCATTGCTATTTCAGGATTAATAATACCAACTATGACCTGTATCTAATCATATTCACATTGAAAATTATGTATAAATGTTTTCAAGTGTGACAGGGATGTACGTGACTCTATATTTGACTTATAGATGTTATTACATTGATTGAAAGACATTGACCAAGCATGAAAAGGCTTGTACTATGTAAAATGACCTATAATACTTGAGGTTAACTTAAGTGTCTTAATTCACATGATTACTTATCCATGATAAGGTTCACTTGGGTGAATTAAACCCTATTACTTGTGACAATGAATACTTTTTCAAGGGAGAGGCTTTGGGAAGGTCTATATCAAGCAAAACATTAACCTTAATCTTTCCAAAAACCTTAGCTTTATCAAAAAATCTTTAACTTCTAATAAAATATATTATAAAGTTCATTTTGAGACTTAATTTGAAAGGGAACTAGTGCATTTAGTCAATTATTGGAATATAATGGTCTATGGTATCCATTTTGGCTAACTGTTATATTTCAGGATAAAAATTCAATTATTGTATCAAAATCTCAGTATACAAATTTAATCTTATTATTAAGTTTAATATGGTTGATTATAAATCTACATATACTCCTATTGATGTTGGTGTTATACTTGATCCTAAACCTGCATGTGAAAAAGTTAACCCTACTTTGTATAAATATCTTATTGGTAGTTTGATTTATCTAACCATTACTAGGCCAAATATTTCATATACTATTGGTGTTGCTTATAGATTTATGTATGATCCATATATGGATCATTGGAATTTAGATAAATGTATTCTTCTTTATATCAAAGGAGTAATTATTTTTGATTTATTTTATTCTTCCATTGATAATAATAATTTATATATTTAATATGATTTCCATCATGCTATAAATATTATATATCATAAATCTAATTATAGATATGTCTTTAAGTTTGGTGCAGGTGATATCACTTAGAGCAGTAAAAATCAACTTACTATCTCTATCTATTCTACTGAAGTAGATTACATAAGTGTTATAAAATATACTAAAAAATCCATGTGGATGTGAAGGTTGTTGGGATAACTTCATTTATATGTTTCTCATAGTACCATCCTTGATTTTGATAACCAAAGTTATATAGATATAGCTTAAAATCTAGTGCAACACCAACAAACTAGACATATTGAAGTTTATGTGCATTATATCTAAGAGAAAATCCTCAATGGTGATATTTATCTATAGTTATATCTTATAGATGAAAAAGTGGCATATAAAACCATGTGGTGCTACCAAGTTATATTAGTTCTGTGCAATGCTTGGGCCTCTTAGAGTTGTCATTGAGGGAAAGTGTGCATGATAATTTTACTTCCTAATGGCTGTGTTCTACTTATTCTTCTATAGACTTCTCATTGTATAATGTTCTACTTATTCTTCTATATACTTCTCATTGTATATCATTGTAAACTTCATTTGAAATTTATGTGATTTAATTAAAATTCATGTGGAAGTTTTAATTTTATACCTAATACATAAAAGCATAGTCTATAATGAAGGTATTTATGCTATAAAAATCTCCAAATATACTTAGTGATTATTCATGACAAACTATGAGATGTAGTCTCATAATAATGCTAGCCTAAACTTACTTTCAAGTGGTTTATGGATTATATAATTCATCTTATTTCAAAAGGTCATGTTTGGTAGGATGAAGGTTTTTAAATCCTTGAAATATGTACATAGTATAATTCCTTTTTTTAAAATGACTATGACTTTTATCCCCACTTAGAATAAAGTGGTAGTGTTATAAAATTTAATGTGTAATTGGGATTAATTGACCTTTAGCTTACCTTGGTTGTTAGTTAAATAATAATAATATATTATTTATTAACACGAGGTAAGATAGTCATGTAAATAAATAATATAATTATATTTATTTAATACATACCAATATTATTAAATGTTTTTTGGGATGGTTGGACCCATTGGTTATAATGGTCACCTCCCTTCACATTTTGGTATGGATAGGTTTTTACCCCTATTGTGAAATACAATGAATTGGTATGATATATTATTGCATTCAAAATTACTCGAGTTTTTGGAAAAGATTTTGTGAAGTCTATTGAGAGCAAGTGAGAAGGAGAAGTTCATATTGTGTATAGTTTTCTTAAATATTGAATATCACTTGTGGGTTTTTTACCTCCTAAGGGTTTTCCCACCTAATTAATTATTTAATGTGTTATTTATCTGTGTATATGCTTTGCTTAGCAATACATCCTAGATCACTTATATGCATTATGCATTACTTCATAAATTATTTCATCTTATAATATTAATAATTTACATGTTTTATCCTAATTAGGGTTGTCATTAATAGTATGTGCATGGAATTTAGGGACAATTACATGGACATTTCCCCTAACATGTACACATTAAATGCATTGTGTATATGTGTAATCCCTGTAACATGTACACATTACACTAGCTTAAGATCAAAAACATCAAACCATAATGCATACATGTTATAATGGGTTTATGTTATGTAAAGTGTGCATAACATGTACATGTTATATCATGTACATTTTATATACACTCTACATAATGTGTACACATTATAATATGTACATGTTATTATCATTTTAAAAAAATACAAAATCCCCAAACCCACATTTCATATTCATTCTCACCTTTTGTGTACTTTTATCTACCTTATATACACCAAACAAGGATCGCTTTATGTTTGGAGGAGAATAAAAGACATTTTTATCACCTATTACCTTGAAAAATTGATAATGCCACGATGAAGGAGAGGTAAGTAATCAAAAACCAAACCTATTAATAGTAGTTTTTAGAAAAAAATTTATTTACATTATTTTATTGTTAAAACCTATTTTTTAACAACCCATTCAAATACAAGAAAATGTCCTAATAATCCTCCTCCTAATATTATTAACCCTCTACCTAACCCTCCTAGTCCTCATAACCCTCCTATAGCTCCACAAGACCCCTTAGGTAGTTAGGAGGATTTAGCTACACACATCATGGAAATCAAAATAGAAATTAAATAAAAAAAGTTAGCAGAGTTCTTAATATAAAAAACATTCTAAGAATGAAGATAAATGAATTTTATTATATTGTGTAGGATAGTGCAAAGAATTCATATTTAACAGAAGCATGTTAGAGAGGAATCATCATGCAATAGACAAAAATTAATATTAACTAGAGTTTTCTTAGGATTTTTAGAGAATTTAGATTACTTTAAATGGGATTAAATAAAACATTAAACATATTAACACATATAAGGAATAACATAAGAAATACAATAGGTAACCATAACCAAAAAGTCTACATTGATATCAACAAAGGTTCATCATCTTCTTCATACAAGCATACATATTTATAGTCATTTTTAGTTCCTAAATATTCACATTCTTCTCATATGTTGGCACTAAAAAAAAGGGACTGTTCATATTATATCCTTTTTCAAGTCATGGAAGATAAGACAAAATACATATAGCTAACAATTTTATACATAACACATGAATATCCACAAAATATCTTGTACAACTTTACTTATATATTTTCTTCTCTCAACAATTTCCCAGACTTAAATTATTCTCTCATCTCAAGAAAATGTCATAGGTTCATTTGGCTATGCATTGAGGTAGAAGATAAAAAATTGGGTGGACTAGTAAGAGTTGTAATAATTTCTCAAGGCATTATTTATGGTTTTCACTTCTTAAATACTAATTAGTCACCCTTTCAAGTTTTCAATAGGCTAGTGTAACCAGATGGCCATCCTTTATGAGTTTTCAACCATATTAGCCCCACTTGTCTTACTAATCAGTCAATACAAAAAAATGTGTTCAAAATTTTGTGCATTAAACATGACTCAACTAGAAGGGGGTGGCATTATTGAGGAAGAAGACTAGCTATCAGGATCATTAGCCCTAGACTTAGAAGCTATTTACTATGCAATTTATTTCTAGAGCTTAGATGATAGAATGTAAACATGAATGTTTAGAATTAGGGCCACCTCACTGCAGAATGGAGCTAGAATAGTTTTGAATGTGTGCCAATTGAGCATCACTTCTTAGACCATGTAGATCGGTACATGCATTGGTTCATAAAATCCAATGAGTTCTTTCTCATCTAAATCCTTAATGGTACTCACGCTAACCTTTATATGACTGACCTTTATTTGAATTTTAGCATTTAGCTACTCTAAGTTCTCTACATGGTATTTTACCTGAAGACTTATAAATGAACTATACTATATGTCC
Source organism: Torreya grandis (assembly GCA_037957365.1). Taxonomy (NCBI): domain Eukaryota; kingdom Viridiplantae; phylum Streptophyta; class Pinopsida; order Cupressales; family Taxaceae; genus Torreya; species Torreya grandis. The sequence goes on along the minus strand of JARHVA010005569.1, from coordinate 1,120,687 downwards.
TACTTCTAACTAAGGATTTGATCAAGTACATTGTCCTTAGAATTAAATGATTATTAGATAACAAGGTCAGTTTCATCTACTAATGTAGTCTGATTGTACATGGTTATTATTGCCATCAAATTGTGCCCCTAAGATGTTTTATGAAATTCCTTCAATTTAATGAAACATTGGATCATCCCTCAATTTTGTGGAACTTATAAGAGAGATGAGTCTTTGGGATTGAAAAGGGATATCTCCTTGAATTCTTCTCTAAGTGTCTATCACCTAATCTATGCTTGTTCATGAAAATATTCAAGAGTTTGTATAACATACAAAACTATGCTAAAGAGGTGATCCACCAAGAATTTATCCCACTGACTATCACACTTCTACTAAATCACAATGCTTTCCAAGACTAATTCCATGCATTAAAAGATACTAACACAGTGTTTCAATGTGACGATAACATGATTGAGACAATCAAAAAGATAATCAACCTAAGGGATACATTGCACACCATAGATACAATTACATACTTGAAAGAGAGTGTAATGCATTCAACACACTTCGCATGACCTGTTAACATCAGAACCTTTGTTCAAACATGAAGGATAAAGGGAGTAAATATGATTCTATCAATTAGCTATGCTATACATCACTTACATACTCAGACAAAAGTTCACAACTTAGAATTGATTTTCTAATCAATGTTTAAAAGCAAAGTATAATGTCATTTCAGTAGGGCTTCACCATACCAAAAATGTGGTCATCTCTAATGGCCAAAATGGCTCAATTTATTGAACTTTGAGGAAGGGGGAGGGAAGACAAGATGAAGAGGCATAAGGACATGTGTCCACATATGAGAATTAGTTACAGATGCATGTGAGAGATGGATGGGGTGAGCCATGTCATGCTAGGAGGTTTACTTTTCCAAAAAAAGTCATGAAAATGGTGGCAAGTGGCATAAATCCTTCAGGAGTGGCAAAGGAAAATAATTATATCGAATATCATCCATGAGCATTCAAAACTAAAAACAAATAAGTTGACACATATCACTGTTGAGGAGAATAAGACTCATGAAGATAGTTAGAAGATGTTTTTTCTAACTGCTAGATATCCTCTAGACATTTGTAGTTGTTGATTTCATGGTAGCAATGACTTGAACCATCAACATGTCCATTTTTCATGCTCTATCTACACCGAATGCTTAGGAATCACACATTTGTTACCTCCACATCTACTATCACATTCTTGTCAATTCTTTTGAATATGAATGATTATTTCTTGTAGTTTGAAATTGACAATCCACAGGCCATCACCTTTCAAGTATTTCCTTTAGAATTTTTATCTTGACCCTTTCTTTTGGAAAATTTTCTTGTAAAAATTCTTAAAATAATCTTTCTAAAAGAATTTGTGTCTTTGAGATCTCTATTTGTATCAAACAAAATGTCTGAAAGAAATGGACCTTAGCACCTTTTCAAGTTTTTTGAAAGAATTCTTCAGATAATTTCTCTAAAATAATTCCTTTGAAATTTTCGTTTGGCCCTCCAAAATATTTGAAAGTGTCTATTTAACCTTATAATGTCCCTTCAAAAAATTTACAACATACCCTTCAAAAAAGTTGCAAGGGTCCTTTTTGGCTTGAAAGAGTCCTTTAGAAAACTTGAAAACTACCCCTTAGAAAAGTTGCAAGTGCCCTTCAAAAAAACTAAAGTGCCATTCAAAATTTATCTTTGGCCCATTTTTCTACAAAATAACACTTCAAACTTTTGAAATGTACCCTTCAAACTTTTTGAAATGTACCCTTTAGACTTTTTGAAATGTACCCTTCAAACTTTTTGTAAAGGGCACTTTCTTCACAATAATTCTTTTGGAAAAGTTTAATTGGACCATTCAGAAGGAAAAAAAACTTCAAAACATTTGCAAAGTACCCTTCAGCTTTGAAAGGATATATTTTGGAAAAAATTCATAGGGTAACCTTTGGATACTTTTCCTTCAGGAAAGTTGAAAACAAAATATCTGAAAGAAATATACTTAAGGAAAAAATGCTTCAGATAAAAATTCTAAAATAATTCGGCAAAGGCGTAGGACAAAAAACCCAAAAGAATTTGGCAAAGACTTAGAACAAAGACCAAAATGAAAATTTAAAAAAAAATAATACTTGGTATTTTTGTGGGCTTTGTCAAAGAACATTTCTTCCAAAGGAAAACTAAGTACTAGACTTAGCCAAATTTGAAAGATACAAACCTAGGGTTGGAATTTAACCAACATTCTTGGTGATTCTTGGGTATGGCATGCCTACTATGCCTAAGATTAGTTGCCTAAATCCTTCCATTAGGCATGGATTCATGCAAATGATCACTCATATTGTCATAAATAAACCTTGGATTGACAAAAAAATAACTAACATACACAAAACACACAAGGGAAGAATGATGCACACAAGACAAAAGAAAAACACAAAACAAAGATGAATTTGTGCTACTAAGAACTTAGGGAACACAAAGAAAAATAAAGGAAATATGCATGCATTAAACTAGGACACTTAGGGAACACAAGAACCAAAACAAAATTAGACTAAACACACACCTATGTTACTATTTACAAGATAGACCTATAAAGACTAATAATAGAACTTCAGATGTATCCCATTCATAGGGATAGGAAATTATTCTCCATTCATCTTGGTCAATTGAAAGGAGTTACTTTTCTTACACTTATTGATGATGTAAGGGCCACTCTATAAAAAATCAAACTTTGTATGTTTACCTAGTTTTGCTTTATCATTGTCCCATTTTAGAACTAAGTCACCTTCCGTGAACACTCTTGTACTTGCTCTTTTGTCAAAGGACTTCTTCATGAGTACTTGGTGGTGTTCCATGGTCTTATTTACATTATCCCTTGTTTCTTGTAGTTTCATTAGTTCTATCAATCTGACTTCCATTGAATTATTTTCCAATAATTCTAGCTGATGTGCAAGTCCTAGAGCAAGAAGCTCTTGAGATATGGACAACCTAGCTTCTCTCCCATAAACAAGCACAAAGGGAAAGTTACCAATTAATCTCTTAGGAGTGATCCTATCATTCCATAAGGTTGTCTTCAACTTGGTGTGCCATGCTCTTTGATTAGTCTCTAATGTCCTCTTAATGATCTTGATGAGGTTCTTATTAGTAGACTCAGCTAATCCATTACCTTGAGGGTAATAGTTGGATGAGGTACTCAAGTAAATTCAATTCTTGTTTTCCAACTCAAAAGTTTTATCACTCATAAAAACTAGTTCATTATCATAAATTATGGTATAGGGAACCCCAAATCTTGTTGTGATACTCTCATAAAACTCCAAAATTGCATTTTCATTTACCTCCTTCAATGCAATAGCTTCTACCCACCTTGTGAAGTAGTTAGTATCAGTCACTATCCATTTGTGTCCATCACTTGATAGAGTGTGGATCATACCAATAAAATCAAGGCCCCATTACATGAAACGCTAGTCTACTTGGATAGGATTCAATAGAATCAAGTTTCTATTTGCCTACAAAGAAGGCACATTGAGAACACCTCCTAACCCAAGAGTAGAAATCCTTGAAAAGGCTAGGCCAATAATACCCTTCCCTCATTATATTTTTAGTTTTTATTTCTGGGGAGAAATGACCTCTATCTACACCATTATGAAACTTTTCTAGCAAGTTGCCAAACTGATCATTGTCAACACACCTTAGTAGTACACCATTCACATCCTTATGAAAGATAATACCATCTACAAAATAATAAATAATTGTTTGAAATCTAAAATACCTTCTTTGTGACTTATTCAAACCATTAGGACAATCACCATTTTGGAGGAAACTAATGATGTCTTGTGTCCAAATTTGAATTGGTATGTGACCAGCTAGTTGGGGATGATCTTGATTAACTACGACTTCTTCCCTTGGCCTTTGAATATTTGAAGCTAAATGTTCACACAACCCCTTTCCTCTTACCAAGTTTTTTATCTTGATATCAACATCATACTCCATTACTTTTATGATCCACCTAGCTATCTTCTCATTGAGGTCTTTACTTAAGATGACCTCTTTGGTGTTAGGATGAGAAACCATGACATGTATCTTATTATTTGAAACCATGTGACTAAAATTTTTCAAACCTCTTATCACAACTAGATCTTATTTCTCAACAAACATGTACTTGACCTCATAATATTCCAATCCTTGACTAAAGAATGTAATGGGTTGTTCAATTTCCTCATCATTATTTTACATAAGCACAGCTGAGATTGTTTCAAAGTTAGAAAAAGTATAGAGTATGAAATCCTTGGTAAAGTTTGGGTTCAAAAGAATATGAGGTTGAGAAATTTCTTGTTTGATTGCCTCAAAAATATTCTTACCCTCCTTTATCTAAGTAAAAGTTTGGTTCTTCTGGAGCATGGTTGTGATAGGCTTCACCAAAATAGCAAATCTTGGAATAAACCTTCTTAAAAAGTTGATATTGACTAATAAAATTTGAAAACTTTTCTTGTGTAGAGGTAAAGACAAGCCTAAAATGGATTCAATCCTTTTAAGGTCAATAGATAGGCCTTCTTTTGACATAATGAGACACAATAATTTACCTTCATGAACATCAAAGATACATTTTTTTGGGTTAAGATAAACTCCAAACTCTCTACACTTCTCAAAGACTTGCCTTAGATGTTTCATGTGGTCATTATCATCCTTGGAAAAAATAGTTATATCATCAAGGTATACAAGTAAAAACTCATTGATCAAACCTTTAAAGGCCATGTCCATTGCTCTTTAGAAGGTAACACCAACATTAGACAAACTAAAAGGCATCCTTATATATGAAAATGTTCCCCATTTTGTGGTGAATGCCATCTTGAACTGATCCTCCTCTTTCACCTATATTTGCTTATAACCTGAATAGCCATCAAGTAGTGAAAAGCATTGAGACCCTAAAACCACTTGCAAAATCTGCTCCATGGAAGGTAGTGGATAATGGTCTTTGAGTGAAACTCTATTCAAGTCCCTAAAGTCCACACAAATTTTGATCTCTCCTCTCTTCTTTCAAAAAGGTACAAGGTTAGCTATGCAAGTTGATTGCTTGATAGGAAAGATAATCCAAGACGCAATCAATTTGGTAAGCTCTCTCTTTAGGAGTTCCTTATTTTTAGATTGATAGACCTCTATTTTTACCTAACTGGTTTAGCTCCAGGTTCTAAATCAATGGTGTGATGAGGTATACTTGGATCAAACCCTTCAAATCCTTGTATTCTCAAGCAAGTATATCATTAAATTCTTTACACAATTTAATGAAGGCTTGTCTTTTGAAAAGAGAACATATCTTACCAATTTTTAGAAGTTTGTCCTTAAATATCAAGATTCTTTCATAGTTCTCTTCCTTTGTATACATGCTTAACATTTATTTCCTTCTTTGATCATATTTATTGAACACACTCTCCAAAGTAACTAGCCCCTTTGATATCTTGTTTGTCTTTAGCTAGATAACGTGTTCTTCATATTGATTGTGAAGCTTCTTTTGATTCTTTGAAAAAAATTATACTTCATTTTGAATGAAGTGTACAATGTATTTGTCACTCTCAAACACTTGCCAAGATAATTAATTATCTATAATATAAGGTCTCATAATGATTTTGATGTGAGTTTGGTCCTTCTCTCTACTTACAACAACAACTATATTAAAGTGTACTCCTATCACAACCAACCTATCAACATGTTTATTTAAGTCTCTTGGTATAGATTGAATTTTGAAAGCATCAAAGTCCTCAATTATATCCCACACCCTATGCCTATAAGACTTAATAAAAAGGTTATTGTTTGTAGCTTGGATTCTTACTTGATGTATAATCAATTCACTATCTCCATATACCTTCAAATTCTTGATTCCCTTTCTATTTTCCCATTGGAGGTCATGAGCCAAGCCTTCATATTCTACCACATTGAAAGTACAAATAAAATGGAACTATATGAATAATAATACTATTTATTTGAAGGAGAAACCAACATGGCACCAGATCCTACCCTTACCTTGCTTATAGAGCCATTAAAAATCATTTCCCATATCCCTTCAAGTTCATGATCCTCATTAGTGAGTGATGGTATAGGAATGTTCTTCTCATGCATACAATATACCCCTAAGTTAGCTTATTATATGAATGCATAGGGATCATGATCATAAGTTTTAGTACCATACTCATCAAGAAAAATGTCAAAAATACCTTCAAGGGGAAAGTATGTTTCACCACTAGAGGCACCTTCTTCCTAATCACTAATCTTATAATTTTGATTTGAACTTGTCTTCATATATGGTTCAATGTGGAACCTTGTCAAGGGCTATGTTCTTATAGTTAGCTTACCTCCATATATTGTTATAATGGATAAAAAAGACCAATCAGTTGTAAGGTACCCTCTAATCTTATCCATGAAGTCCCACGACAAGCAAATAACAAAATGAGCTAGAAGATCAACCACCACAATGTCTTGTAGGATAGGGAAACTTAGACAATTATGCAAGAATACTTTAAAACCTTTAACCAACACTAATATATTATCTATATTTCCATCGAGATGTAACACACCCTTGTTATGAGGCTCATATTTTAGTCCTAATTTATTAGCAATCACTTTAGGCATAACTGTGTACTAGCCCCACTATCCACAATGCAGTTGTGAACTAATTTATCTCCCATAATGAGTGTGAGATATAAAGGTGGAAGTTTTTAAGATTTATAAGATGGTTCTAAGACATAATTAGGTGTCTTATTAAGGTCTACACCATTGTGTCTTAGAATCTGAGGGGCTACATGAATGCTTGAGAGTTGTTTCTGCAAAAGATCCTTTTGGCCAAGCATATGCAATACTTCCCAAAGAGAAATACTTGTCTTGGTATTATTCAAAGAGTCAATAATGTGTAAATAGGAATTATTCACCTTTTCTTGCATTCTTGGGGGAAATAAGGGAATTTGAACTTATTATACTGGAGGTTTGGTAGTCTTGTTCACATTCTAACTTTGAGGAGTAGTGTGACAAGCAGGATCTATTACATTGGTACTTGCATTTTGTGACCTTGAAAAGACACTACCTGGAGTCACTTGTGATACTAGAGTATCTCCTAAATCCCTCTTTTTATCCCTTGTGTTAGCTACAACTGATGTATTTTGATTCAACACATGATTGTCTTCTACTTGAAAGTTTGTAAAACTAGTATTTTGGCTACTACCTTCTCCTTGAACATCTCTTTACATGAGATTTACTTCTTCTAATGTAAGATAAGGAGTAGCTCCTTCTTGAGATACCAAAGCTTAATTACCTTCTCCACCATTATGCATAAACTGACCTTGAGATTGCCCCTAATGATCCAGATGTTCCTCTCCTTGAACTAGATTGGTGTAGACTAGAACAATAGCCTTTGTGGATGGAATGGAATTAGGATTATAGGCATTGGGATGCCTATTGAAACTTTTTTGACCTTGTCCTCTTCCCTGGTTAGTGTATTAGGATGGGGATCTATAGCCTTGCTAAGTATAGTATTGAGAATTGGGTGGAGCATTTGCATACATTTGTGCTTGCTTGAGTTGGGCTTGCAAAGACTGAATTATCTCAACCTTATCTATAGCATCATCTACCTTCTTGGGAGCAATTCTAGGTTTGGCATTAGTATTGGGAACTTGTGTTATGTTTGGGGATTCAATTGAATTATGAGACAATAAAGGCATAGAGACTCTTGGAGGTAGTTTCCTAGCTTGTATCAAACTATTCTCAGCTTCAATGGCTATCTCATATGCCTCGGATAAAGTAAATCCTCCCATTGATTAAAACATTACTTCTACATCAGTGCTAATAGACTTAAGATAGGTGGGGAATAGAAATCTTGGAGGAGGCCTCATAATAGGTGGTAACCTATGCCATGTTATTTGAAATATCTCATTGAAATCTCACGTGGATTCATTAGGACATCTCTTTATCACATTTAGCTAGTGAATTAGTGAAGTATGATCATTCTTATTTTTGAATCTATTTACCAACAACTCTCCAAAACCATCCCAATTAGTAATACAACCACCTTCCAATGTCCTATACCAATCAAGTGCCTTCCCTTTAGAGATATGGCAAGCAATCTAATGGCTATGTTAGCCTAGGTGATATTGTGGAAATTGTAAAAGTTTGAAATGTCATTAATATGCTAAGATGGGGTAACATAACCCTCTCCATTGAAATTAGGGAGACTTTTGGTAGCATTAATAGGAATAGGATCATACAAAAGAAAGCTAATTGGATTTTGGGTGTTGAAAGATGAGAAAGGATGTCTTCTAGCCATTTCTTCTTCCTCTTCTTCCTCCTCAAAACCTTCTTGTTCAATATCTCTAAAGGTTAGGAATGCTTGAGAGTGTTATTTTTCAAGAGGAGTTTCAAGCTGAGGAACGTGATTGAAATGCCTACCAAAAGATGATCTAGTGAGGACCATTAAGTATAATGTGAAGAACTTGATCTAAAACCAGAAATTCTCACCTTTTAGAGTCACCAAATTCTGAATTAAGAACACTTCTACATCCTTGGACTTGTCTAAGCCAGTATTCAACTTGACATGGAAATAATTAGGACTAGCTATCCCATCAGGTGTGCCATAACTATTGTCATCAAATTATAAACCCTAGGACATTATATGAAATTCATTTAATTTGATGCAATATTGAATCATCCCTCAAGTTTGTGGGAACTTATAAGAGAGATGAGTCTCTAGGATTGAAAAGGGATAGCTCCCTAAATTCCTATCTAAGTGTCTATCACCTAATCTATGCTTGATCATGAAAAGAGTCAAGAGTTTGCATAAAATAGAAAACCATGCTAAAGAGGTGATCCACCAAGAATTTATCCCACCGAGTATCACACTTATACTAAATCATAATGCTTTCCAAGAATAATTCCATGCATTGAAAGATACTAACATAGTGTTTCAATGTGAAGGTAACATGCTTGAGACAATCAAAAAGATAATAAACCTAAGAAGAATATTTCACACCATAGATATAATTGCATACTTGAAAGAGAGTTTAATGTATTAAATACACTAAACATGACCTGTTAACATCAGAACCTTCATTTAAACATGAAGGATAAAGGGAGTAAGGATGATGATATCACTTAGCTCTATTATACATCACTCACATACTCATATATAAGTTCACAACTTAGAATTAGTCTTGTATTAAATGTTTAAAATCAAAGTGCAATGTCATTTTAGTAGGGCTTCACCATACCAAAAATGTGGTCATCTACAATGGCCAAAATTGCTCAATTTATAAAACTTTGAGGAAGGGGGAGGGAAGATAAGCTAAAGAAGCACAAGTACATGTGTCCACATGTGAGAATCAGTTATAGATGCATGAAATAAATGGATGGGGTGAGACATGTTGTGCCAAGAGGTTTACTTGTCTAAAACAAGTCATGAGAATGGTGGAAAGTGGCATAATGCCTTCAAGAGTGGCATAGGAAACTACTTCTATCAAAGATCATCCATGAGCATTCAAAACTAAAAATAAAGAAGCTGACACATATCACTACTAAGGAGAATAAAACTCATGATGACAGTTAGAAGATGTTTTTTCTAACTATTATCTATCCTCCAGTCGCCTGTAGTTGTTGACTTTGTTGAAACAATAACTCAAACCATTAACCTATCCATTTTGCTTGCTCTATCTACACTAGATGCTCTAGATTCACACATTTTTTACCTTCACATATGCTCTCACGTTACCATCAAGTATTTTGAATATAAATGGTTATTTTTTGTAGTTTGAAATTGATGTTCTACCAGTCATCACCTTTCAGGTATTTCCTTCAGACTTTTCATCTTGACCCTTTCTTGCAGATAATTTTCTTGCAATAATTCATCAGACAATTTTTATGAAAGAATTTATGTCTTTAAGATCCTTATTTGTATCAAACAAAATGTCTAAAATAAATGGACCTTAGCACCTTTTCAAGTTTTTTGAAAGAATTCTTCATACAATTTCTTTGAAATAATTCCTTTGAACTTTCTATTTGGCCCTTCGGAAAATTTAAATGGTCCTTCAAAAGATTTGAAAGTGTCCATTTAGCCTTAGAATGTCACTTTAGAAAATTTGTAACATACCCTTCAAAAAAGTTGCAAGGGTCCTTTTTGTCTTGAAAGATTCCTTTGGAAAAGTTGAAAACTACCCATCAAAAAATTTGCAAGTGCCCTTCAAAAAAACTATAGTGCCCTTCAAAATTTTTATTTGGCTCATTTTTCTACAACAAAACCCTTTGGACTTTTGAAATGTACCCTTTGTAATTTTTTAAATGTACCCGTCAAACTTTTTGTAAAGGGCACTTTCTCCACATGAATTCCTTTGGAAAAGTTGAATCGGACCATTCAAAAGGAAAAACACCCTTCGAAAAAGTTTCAAAGTACCCTTCAACTTTGAAAGGATATCTTTTAGAAAAAATGCATAGGGTAACTTTTAGAGACTTATCCTTCTAGAAATTTGAAAACAAAATGTATGAAAGAAATATACTTAAGGAAAAAGTGCTTCAAACAAAAAGTCTAAAAGAATTCAATAAGGGCTTAAGACAAAAAACCTAAAATAATTAGGCAAAAGCTTATAACAAAGACCAAAATGAACTTTCTAAATGAAATAAAACTTGGTATTTTTTTGGGCTTTTTCAAAGAACATTTCTTTTGAAGGAAAACTAAGTACTAGACTTGGCCAAATTTGAAAGGTGCAAACCTAGTGTTGGAATTTGACCAATAGTTATCTTGGCTATTGCATCTGTGATACAGTCTATACTAGAACTAGAAAAATAATTGTCAATTTGTTGCTTCTAGTCCATAAGATTTTAGGTGACCTAATGGACTTAGAGGGCTGAAATGTCAATCATGATTTGATACTCTTTTAGCAAAGTAATCAAATATATGACATCAATATTTAGATTTTAGCCTAGAGTACTAACTACATAGATTTACTAAGTTGTGTACCAATATTTTGTGAGCTCTAAGACCAAGGTATTGAGCCTACTATGGTCAGACATCACTTGGTCCTTGATGACTCAAGAGGCCAAGTTTGGGAAAATGTCTTTGATAATCTTTGTTAATACATGAAGATGACCCTTGAGCTCTACATTTTCCACCTTTGTCTAATCACATTCTTATTCTAGGGAGGTTACCTTTTGTGTGATGGAATCCTAAAAATTTATGATGCCCTCCAACTATTTATTTAAAGTTAGTTAGGACACATCCAAAGAGACCTCTTACTTGATTGGAAGAGTGGCCAATGTACTAGTAGGTGCTACAAGATCTGATCGTGGCATGGTGGCTAGTGGTAGAGATAAGGTAATGCATTAAGCAACTACTAAGGAAACATTCTAGATATAAACACCTCTTAGTAGTATTTATGGAAATTGGGATCTTACCCACATTATGGGTGGTGCTTATTGTTGTGTTATGGCCTCTACTACTAGTTTACTTTGTTACATAGTATCTTTAGCCATTTTTCATTTGGCCTTCTCCTCTTCCTCATGTTTATTATTTTTGGCTTCTTATTCCTTATTTTTCTCATCCTATTATTCTTTATTTCTCTTCTCTTCCTCTCCTATCTTTTTATTTTCTTCTACTTCCTCTTTCTCTTTCTTCCTTTTTTTGTCTTCTTCCTCTTTGTTTTTTTTTCTCTTGTTCTTCTTTCTTCCTCTATACTTCTTCTCTTTTCTTCTTTTCTTGTTCTTGTGTAGCTTGGGCCTATGCCTGGGCTTATGCTTGTGTCCATTATTACTGCATGTCTTAATCATCCTCTTCCTCCTTTATATCAACTTCCTTTGCATGTCATTGTGCTTGGAGTGTTGCATCTTATTTCCTCCTTTATTCTTATATGTCCTTTCCTTCTTTTATATCTCCTCCTGTGATTAATTTTTTTGTTGGCTAATTCTTCGACCTATTTATCCCTATGGATGTCCACCTCTACCTCTTTGGCCTTTTATGTGGCCTTAGCTTCTTTGTCTTGATATGATTCATGAAGTTGTTATGCTTTTTATTTCTTTTTCTTCTTTTCCTCCTTTCTAATCCTGTATTCGATTGATGAGTGTCTTCTTCCCTATAAACGTATTGTTAATTTATGATTAGATACTCTAGTGTAAGCTCCTCAACATCTTTAGCTTGTGGTGATGGTGGTGAATCATCTAGTTACACCTCTAAACTTAGAACCTGTTCCTTCCTCCTATTGATTGTGACTAGTCTACATTAGACTGGTGGTGCAAAAGATTCATGAGTAGATTATGCTTCCTAAATAGTAGTTATTTGAATAAATGTGTACTCCTAAAAATTAGGGGAGATTCTTACCTCCCACCATGTTTTGGGTTTGCACACAATTCTTTTAGGTGGGCTCTCTAGTAGGCATGCAAAAATGACATCAGGTATGAATTTTGGAGTAGTTAAAGGTTGGAAGAAGTCTAATCTACATTGGAGTTGCTCCACTTATTCTCAGACTATGTTGATAATGATAGAAGGTGTGCAAGATGGAAGTTCCACCTAAATCTATAAGGGAATCTATTTGTCAACTTATGTTATGCACACTACCTTCCAAAAGAAGAATTATTTTTCTTCTTCCTTCTCATAGTAGTCTCCATCCATGTCAACCATCATGACCTAGTAGACTTCTCATTCATCAATGCCCATTTAAATGAGATCATAGGAGTTGGTTATTTGTGGCACCTTCAGATCATCCTTTCAAGTTGAAGTGATACATGTTGTTCATGTTAGGGGATGGGATACTGAGTTAGTATCTAATTTGGGCTTCCCATTTTATTACTATGATATATATGTTATCTTTGGTTATTACACAATAATAATATTTGTGTTAGGTGGTACAGTTTATAAGGTATTCACATGAATTGATACACACTCTTTTTTTCAAGCCACTTTGGTCTATGCCATATCCATTTTAATGAAGAAGGGGAGAAAATTTAATGGTGAGCATGGTAGCTCATGTATTGTGTTAAAGACTCCATTAGGTAGTAGGTTGAGTATGGTTTACTGACGTAGGTACTATAAGACATTAGGTGGCACTCAGGGATGTGTCACAATAAGCTTTAGGCACTCCTCCCACAAAAATTTTAAACTTAACCTCATGTACGAGATATCCATGATCATGTGTCCAAGAGAGATTATGGAATTGATGTGTCAACTAGTAGTCTATTTCTAGATGTACATTTCCCTTTAGTGACTTCAACTACATGAAACAAAGTAGTAAAATGAGGAACTAGTACTTAAAAATCTACCTAGGAGATGTTGTTGATGCAGGAAATTGCACCCGGGGCAAGGAGGTCGAACTCCTACATTCTCCTTGCAACATGGAAACTCCCCTCTCACCTGTGGGATGGTGAAGCAGGAGGGGAGAGTCTTTAGATAAGGGCTAGCTCCTTCTGATGTATCGTTGTTTGTTCCAACAAGTGCAAAATATAGATATATAGATATATATATATATATATATATATATATATATATATATATATATATATATATATATATATACAAAAGGGGGGATGAAAAGGGAGAAAGATACAGGAAAACAAACCTACTCTAAAGAGGTGATACACCAAAAATGAAATGACCTTCACACATCCACTCTTGAAATCAAATGAATGCATATGTACTCTACACACTTGGCAAAAGGACCAAAGTGTAGGGAACTGGCAGGGAGGCTATAATGGAAAAAACATAACAGAGATTCACCAAGGCACTGTGGAATGACACTGTAAGCAACTTCCTCTATTCTAGTCTTCTCAAATACAACTCTTCTCCTTTCAGTTGTAGAAATGGTGCCTTGTAGATGACAGGCTGCTGGTGTTGAACCTATGAGAGCATCAAGGAACAATGACTAGATACAGACAAACACTCAAGACACACTCTAAAAATATCTATCCACATGGAGGTAAAAATTTCATTTTATTTGATTCAAGTGAAAATTTTAATAGAGCTACGCTTGATAAAACCATGAAAATATTACTACAAATGAATAAGTCGCGATCTATATAGAAAAGCAACATGGAAACTCATTGGCACTTTTTTCTTGCAAGTGGCCATGTCACGTCCCATTGGGAAGAAAAAAAACACTGTTGGTGCAACATCCTTCTAGAAGAGGCCTGCTGGAACCATGTTGGTCACTTTGTCCTTTTCCATTTTGTCTTATCTGATCTCTCGGCCCCTAGGGTGAACTTCTTAGCAAGGCACTTCACATTTGGCTCCTTCTAGTTAGCATTTTATTTGTTTTTTTAAAACCCAAATGGCTATCTCATTCATTAAACTTTGCTGGCTATGCGGCCATCGCTTGGGTCTTTGTTTTGTTAGTGGCTTGCTGGCTTTGGGCCTCTTAATTTATTCATGGCTTGCTTAGTCCTAGCAGCTCCTCTACCTTGTATACACTTCAACGAGCACTTTGGTTGCTTTGTGGACTATTGTCGGGCCTTTAAATGTTTTTACATCAGGCTTTTGAAAGTTTTACAGACTTGCCATAGGCTCTCGCGAGCTTTGTGTCCACAGACAATTTCCCCACAGACTTTTGTCCACAGATGTTTTCCCGCAGACAAAAAGTCTACAAAAATTATGTTCGCATTTTACCTTTGTCTTTCTCATGGGCTTTGCCTTAGCTTGGTAATACGCCTGACCCTTTTGCATTTGTAAATGCCTTCCTTCCTTTCCTTTTGCTTGAAACTTTGATATATGTGGGACTTAGTAAAATTTAAACCAAACGAACCTTGAACTGAACCTAATTTTTCCTTTTGAAGTGCCAGCCCTCTACTAGGGCATTTTTGACCATTTCACTACCCTTTGGCTTGGGGCATACCTTTGAACCAAGCCATTGAACCAAAAAGGTTCAACGGTTCAAAGGTTCAACCGAGCGCACCGATGGACAAATGAACCAAAGGTCGATGAACCATTCCTTAAACTGTTGACTTAAACCAAAGCCCAATTGAACTTTGCTATTGAACCCAACCATTGAACCAAGCCCACTTGAACCAAAATGTTGAACCTTTTCCTTTGAACCAAAGCTGTTGAACCAAAGATTGGTTCAATAATTCAATGGTTCAACACTTGTTGAAATGAGATGTTGAACCAAAGCCAAACCAAACATGAACTAGGCCTGAACTAAGCATGAACTTGAAGATGGACTTGCAACCTAAAATTAACTAGCTTCAAAAAGCTAGGGAAGAAGTTGACCACAATTTTGCCAGGGGGCAAAAATTGGTCAACAGATGGCAACTCACAGGGGAAGCATGCCTCCCATGCTTAAAAATTAGTTGCCTTAAAATCCATTGGGCACAAAGTCAGATGTAGCTACAAAAGAATTAACAATAGCCTAAAAGATTTGAGAATCAAACATGAAGCTTTACCCCACATGCAAAGGGAAACACACAAGGATAAAAAAAACACTACCTGTGCAAACTGCACTTAGGGAAAGTAGGAAAACAAACTAAAAACAAACTATTATGTACAGCTAACCAGGAATGTTTGCCTCCCTCCTAGATCAAAAGGAAAATTTCTTAAGTCCCCTTCCTGGCAAGAAGACTTATGGTGCCAAGCAAATAGCTGAATGAAAAAAAGAGATGGTGACCTGTTCCTCTTGCCTATCACTTGAGTTGGCTAGTATCTGAGTGGATCAGATTCAAACATGCCTCTGATGTATATGTATTCTATTTGTTCTTGGAAGCCTGTTAAATGTTGATCCTTTTTATTGGTGCTCCACACCAAGAAATCAATGGTTGTTGGCTCATCACCAAAAGCCCTTTGATCTGCACATTCCTTCTACAATATATCATGGTCTAACTTGTTTCCTTCTACCTCATTAAAAATCCTATTAGACTCGTCCTCTGCTTCCTTTTGGCCTTCTTGAAGAAGGGTGACTATGGTGGTGTCTAAAATGGAATCACAAATGGATTACTCATCCCACAGAACATCACTTCTTTCTTTAAAACTCTCTTCTTCAAAGCATTCCTCCAGGAAGACAGACCTCTCCTTTTCCTCTTTGCTAATCAAAATTTCTAAATTTTCAAAAATATCCTCCTAATCCTCCTCTTTCCCAGGCTCCTTAGTGTAGTCATCCTCATCAAAATAGCAAGGAAGTTCATCAAATAGAGGGGAAGAGAGCTTACCATGCATTTGTCCCTCTTCATATTACTAGAACATCTACATATACGCAAGACCTGCATCTTCTTTACTGTTGATAAGGTCTTCACAAGGAGCATCAATGATGATTTCTTCATTGTTGCTCATGACAGCCTCTTGAAGACTTGTAAATTGGATCTTTTGCTCCTCACCTGCCTCTTGCAAAATAGGTTCCTCCTTGAGAAGAGGTGGAGTGGAGAAAACATGTGGAAGAGGAGGTAGTCCATGAGCTAGAATCAAATGATTCTCCTCCTTCCACTTGGTTAGCACTTCATCAATATCAGGTGTGGCCTGATATCTCTCTTGGAAATGTGTAGGTGGGGTGTGTTTAGACATGGTTTGGTCTGAACTGTCCATTACACATTAGCTGAGGAATTTCTCTCTAGACTCCAATTCCACTATTCTCCTGGTCAGATCTTTTTGGAAACACCTTTCTTAGAGGTCACCAGCATCATCATGAGCAGGTGTAGCTTTAGCTTCTTCAAGGTTTTGAAAAAAACCTTGGTTCTCTTCTTCCTTTCTACCCCATGATTCTACTATTTCTCCCTAGTTCAAGATCTCTGAATTAGAAGTTTGCTCTCATGAATAGGCAGTAACTTTGTTTTCCAGAAGGTCCTGAGGCTCCTCTACAAGGTCTGGAAATTTTAACTCTCTTTCAAGGAGAAGCTTCATCCTAGCCTCTAAATCTTCAATTTGCTTGGCTAGGTTGTCTTGAAAGAGTCTTTCTTTGAGGTCTCCAGTATGATTATCTTCAAAGCTCTGAGCCGGTTCTTGGCATTCCTTCCTCCAACTCAAAATTTGCATATGATGCTGAAGGACTTGGGGAGGTTGGGGAATGAAAGGAAAACACTGTTGGTGCATTGGAGGAGCCTTTTGAAGAGGGATATGCTAGCTAGTGGTTCTCTTCTCAATGGAGAATTCATGATTTAAGGAGTTTAAAAGGTTCACTTCCAAGGGAGGCTGATCTGATGTCTTCTAGTGTTGGAAAGCCAGACACATGGGATTGGGAGTAGCTACATTTGATGAGCTGGAGTGGACAAGTGCAATTTGATAGAAAGGATTTGGTGTAAAAGAGGGGGTTTTCTTTAGATTAGGAGGGGATGCATAAGGCCAACTGCCTTGAGTAGATGGATTTCTCCATTTTGTTACCTCCTCTTCCATGGACTATACGGCTTGTGTTTGCCCAAACAAACATTCCTCTTCATACATCAGCTCTTACTGATATCTATACTGCTCTTCTAGCCTATTAATTTCCATTGTCTACCTCTCAAATTCCAATGCCACCTCCCTTATAGTTGCAGGGTAACTAGGAAAGCTACTTGAGGTGATTCTCATAATATTTTGAGTCTGATCAAGATTATATAAAGGAAAACACAACCCATGATTTTGTGCAAAAGGATTATACATAAAAGAAATGATTTATGATGGCACCAAGCTGCTTAACCAGTAGATTTAACTTGGAGTCACCAGATGCTAAAAAAACTCAATTCAATTTTCTGTAATAAGACCAACATCAATCCTGAGACTTTACTTTGTTGAAGACTATGGGTCCCACTAGGCGTGCCAAAACTATTGATGCCAGGTTCTAGAAACTTTGAATTGGCTGTATGGTACCAAAATTGCTTAACCAATTGATTTAACTCGAAGTCACCATTGGTGTTTGATGCAGATGCCTCTAAAGGCTGGTCAGTTGAAGAACACACCAAAATTCTTCAATTCTTTGGATAAAACTTGTCCCAGTTGGTCCCATCAAGCATGCCAAAACTATTGACATAGGAAATTACACCCAAAGCAAGGAGGTTGAACTCCTACCTTCTCCTCACAACATGGAAACTCCCCTCTCGCTTGTGGGATGGTGAAGTAGGAGGGGAGAGTCTCTAGATAAGGGCTAGCTCCCTTTGATGTATCATTGTTTGTTTCAGCAAGTGCAAAATATAGGTATATATATAGATTAAAAGGGGGGGATGAGAAGGGAGAAAGATGCAGGAAAACAAACCTACTCTAAAGAGGTGATACACCAAAAATGAAATGACCTTCACACATCCACTCTTGAAATCAGATGAATGCATATGTACTCTACACACTTGGCAGAAGGACCAAACTGTAGGGAACTGGCAGGGAGGCAATAATGGAAAAAACATAATAGAGATTCACCAAGGTGCTATGGAATGCACACTATAATCAACTTCCTCTATTTTGGTCTTCTCAAATATAGATCTTCTCCTTTCAGCGGTAGAAATGGCACCTTGTAGATAACAAGCTACTGGTGTTGAACCTGTGAGAGCATCAAGGAACAATGACTGGACACAGAAAAACACTCAAGACACACTCTAAAAATATCTATCCACATGGAGGTAAAAACTACATTTTATTTGATTCAGGTGAAAATTTTAGCAGGGTTGTGCCTAATAAAACCATGAAAAGATTATTACAAATGAACAAGTTGTGATCTATATAGAAAAGCAACAAGGAAACTCATTGGCATCTTTTTCTTGCAAGTGGCCATGTCGCATCCCATTGGGAAGAAGAAAAACACTATTGGTGTGTCATCCTTCTAAAAGAGGCCTATTGGAACCATGTTGGTCACTTTGTCCTTTTCCATTTTGTCTTATCTGATCTCTCGGCCCTTGGGGTGAACTTCCTAGCAGGGCAATTCACTTTTGGATCCTTTCGATTAGCATTTTCTTTGTTGTTTTTTAACCCAAACGGCTATCTCATTCATTAAACTTTAATGGCTATGTGGCCATCACTCAGGTCTTTGTTTTGTCAGCAGTCTTTGGGCCTCTTAATTTATTCACAGCTTGCTTAGTCCTAACAGCTCCTCTACCTTGTATACACTTCGATGGGCACTTTGGTTGCTCTGTGGACTATTGTCAGGCCTTTAAATGTTTTCATGTCGGGCTTTTGAAAGTTTCGCAGACTTGCCATGGGCTACCATGGGCTTTGTGTCTGTGGACAATTTACCCACAGACTTTTGTCCACGAATGTTTTTTCGTGGACAAAAAGTCCATGAAAATTATGTCCGCATTTTACCTTTGTCTTTCCTGTGGGCTTTGCCTTAGCTTGGTAATGCACTTGACCCCTTTGCTTTTGTAAATGCCTGCCTTCCTTTCCTTTTGCTTGAAACTTTGATATATGTGGGACTTAGTAAAATTTAAACCAAATGAACCTTAAACTGAACTTTGAACTAAACTTGATTTTTCCTTTTGAAGCATCGGCACTCCACTAGGGCATTTTTTACCATTTGATTGCCCTTCAGCTTGGGGCATACCTTTGAACCAAGCTGTTGAACCAAAAAGGTTCAAAAGTTCAAAGGTTCAACCAAGCGCACCGATGGACAAATGAACCAAAGGCTGATGAACCATTCCTTAAACCGCCATGTTGAACCATTGACTTGAACCAAAGCCCGCTTGAACTTTGCCATTGAACCCAACCATTGAACCAAGCTCACTTGAACCAAAATGTTGAACCTTTTCCTTTGAACCAAATCCATTAAAATAAAGATTGGTTCAATGGTTCAATGGTTCAATGCTTGTTGAAATGAGATGTTGAACCAAAGCTGAACCAAACATGAACCAGGCCCAAACTGAGCATGAACTTGAAGATGGACTTGCAACCAAAAATTGATTGGCTTCAAAAATCCAGGGAAGAAGTTGACCACAATTTTGCCAGGTGGCAAAAATTGGTCAACAAATGTGTGGTACTTCTTGATGTTTATAACTCTTATACAAAGTACTCAAGTAAATTGAATTGCTCATTATTATGGATCATTTGATGGGTGATGTCTACAACTCCCCTAGGTATTTTCTTGGTAGACTTAGTCATCTTGTAAAATATTATAGGATTTCATTAATAGGAATCCCTCAATTGGCTTGCACATATAGATCCTAAACTTCTTACAATATGGGAGGCATTTTTGTATTATAAGGTAACAAAGAGTCTCTTCACACAGGGATGCCCAAAGTTTAGGCCATGGATTGTGTGTTGATTACCATAGTCTCATCCAGACCCAAATAGATTGGGCCCTCATTGTATTTCCCAAGTAATACTTAAATGATGATTTGGGCAACAATTCAGGTGATAATTCAAGTGACAATTCCACCCCAATTGATGATGAAACTTTAGGGAGCCATAACTTTTGCACCATAGCTCCAATTGACTCACTGTTTGAAATGTTGGAAAGCTAAGAATGAGGAGAATGTTTTGAGATGGAATGTAGATCCACTTGATGAATTTTTACCCCTAAAAACCTAATGGAATTTCCCTAAATTTTAATTTTAGTAGTGCAGTCTAAAAATAGTAAGTTTCTAAAAATAGTAATTCCTTGAATTCTATATTGTTTTGAATCATGGAAGTCAAACCACTTAATCTCCCTCAATATTGGTGACCTTCCACATCCTCCCCCTACTTTTAAAATGTGTATAAATGAATATGTAACTTGAAATGGAAAATTAGACATCTCTTTTAGAGATAAGCATATAGTTGTATTGCGATCTTGAGTAATAAAACATCTCTTCTCAAAGAATTCATTATTACTATGTTATTTCTATGTTCTTGAAATATTTATCAACTAGAACTTCTAAGTTTTAGATTAGTGGTATAAAATCAATTTGTCTTAAGAGTGTATGATCTAGAGGATGAGGTCAGGCTACAAGAAACTTGGGTGGAAAATAATAGAGCTTCCAAACTATCCACCTATTCTCTCCAAATGACTTCAAATGGTGGACAACACTAGGACATCTAATAATTTCAAGGAAATGGTGAATGAAGTCCTCAAATGGAAATAATCATATATGATGCAATAATTTTCCCAAATTCTTCAACAACTCTTGATGGGAAATTCTAGCTCCTCAACTGCACTTCCTAGCTCCTCATCCATGGAATGCCCTTTCAGTGCCCCAATACCCTTCAAGGTTTAGGTAAATTTTGATATTCCTACATTTTAAGGAAAAATTAATGATGATGTAGTATAAAATTAGTTAGATCAATTATCTTCCTACTTCTCTATAAATAAATTCACCAATGGAGAAAAGATCACTTTTGCTCTTTTAAAAGCATCATTGCCCGTGAAAAACTGGTAGGAAGTGTACAAAAAGAGGTTCATTATAGATGACATTAGAATTGAGGTAGAACCTACCTAGGATTATTTTGTGGAAGTGGTGAAAGATGAATACTATCCCATTGGATCATATGATGATCTGTACATATAATGGCAATAACTTCACCAAGGTAAGGACCAATTTGTTTAAGATTACATAGACATTTTTCATTCTTTATCTACAAAATTGGGCATCCAAGAAAGTGAGAAACATAAGATTCTCAAATATCATGGTGGACTACAGTGGTACATATGGGGGGAATGAAACTCTTTAATTTGGAAACCCTTGATGAGGCATACAAGTTCACAGTGAAGATTGAGAAGAAGCATGGCAAAAAGAATATGAAGAGTCAGCCCTCAAAATGGAAAAGTGATAAGGAAGGTCAAACAAGAGGCCAAAATTTGAAGTAAAAGGAGTTTCAAGATAATAAACCCCAAAAGGGGAAGGCTATAAAATGATGTGATTACCACAAAACTAGAACTCACTCCAAAGAAGAATGTTGAGCCATCATGTCACTACTTTCTAAGTCATAATACTCAACATCTAATACTCTATCTCATACCCAACCTACAGTCAAAGAGGATGAAGAAGAAATTGTAGATGGTGAACCTAACACCATCATCACTTCATCATAGACCCATAAGGAAAGGCCAGATGATAAGGAAAGATTGTTTCACTCCAAATTATGGGTAAAAGGTAAGCCTCTACATTTCATTCTTGATAGTGGGAGTCAAAAGAATTTAATCTCTACTAAAGTTATGAAAATTCTAAATCTATCCATGAAGCCTCATCCAAAGCCATACTATATTGAATGGTTGATCCCAGGGAGAGACCTTTGTGTCACCCATTAGTGTCTTCTTTCATATATAATAAAACCTTTCCAAGATGAAGTCTTATGTGATGTGGTCAATCTAGATGTTTATGATGTACTCCTTGGTCAGCCATTTATGTATGAGTGACATAGAATCTATGAATCATGAACCTAAAGAATTGCCTTCACTCTTGGAACACAATGTTATAGGGTACCATAATCACCACCTCCCACATCTATCTCCCTAATTAGTGCCAAGAAATGTAAGAGATTGGTGGAGAAGATGAAGCAATTTGTTCTCATGGTGGTCAAACTATAGAAATCCAAGAAGGCTGATGTTGTAGTCCTAACTACACAATCAAAACAATAATAAAAGTAGATATGAAGAATCATAGGAGAATATGATGACTTATTAAAGTCACCCATAAGAGTTCCACTACATTGCTAGGTAAAACATTCTATTGATTTGATCCTAAGATCACCTTTGCCTAACAGTCTTGTGTATCACAGATCAATTTTGGAGAATGATGAGATAAAAAGATAGATTCAAGAATTGATCTTAAAGGGTCATATCAGGGCAAGCTCTTCACCCTGTGGTAGCCCAATTGTCTTGACACCAAAGAAATATGGAACATGGAGGATTTGAATTAACTATCAAGCCCTAAATAAAATCACTCTGAAGAATCGCTACCCTCTCCCCAAGATTGATGACTACTAGACCAATTCCATGGTGCAAAGTTCTTCACCAAAATTGATTTAAAATTTACCTATCACCAAATTCCCATCGATCCCACCAATGTCTGGAAGACTACATTCAAATCTAAGGAGGGGATCTTTGAATGGTTGGTTATGCCTTTTAGCTTAACTAATGCACTTGTAACCTTCATGAGGATGATGGATGACATCCTATGACCCTTCACCAACTCATTCATGGTTGTCTACCTAGATGACATACTCATCTATAGTAAAACATGGGATGAACATCTACAACATGTTCATAAGGTGCTTCAAACTCTTTGGGAGCACAAGTTGTATGCAAATATCAACAAATGCACATTTAAGATGACAACAATTCAGTACCTTAGGTATGTTGTGAATGAGGAAGGGGTCCATGTTGATCTAGAAAATATTTAGGTTATTCAAGAATGGCCCACACTAAGGACCCTCACATAACTTCATAGCTTCTTGGGTCTTGCAAATTTCTATCGTAGGCTTATTCTTGTATTTTCACATGTTTCTTGGTCACTAACCCAAGTGACTAAAGGAGGAGCTAAAGCTATATTTTAGTGGGGTGAAATAAAACAAAGGGCATTTGAGAATTTTAATAATAAACTTTACTCAATCCTTGTTCTTGCCTTCTTAGATTTACATCAACCTTTTGAGTTGATGACAAATGCATCTGAATATGCCATGGGAACTATCATCATGTAACATGGCCATCCTATTACATATCACAGTGAAACTTTCACTGATATAGTCAAAAAATATCTGACATATGATAATGAGCTCTATGCCATTGTGAAATCCTATAAATAATGGAAACACTACATCTTGGGGAAAGAGACGGTCATCCACACTGACCATAGACCATTAGAATTCATCTAAACATAGAGCAAACTATGAAATGAGAGGCACCAAAAGTGGGCCACATATCTTTAGCAATTCCATTTGATAATCAAACACAAAAAGGGGAGCTTAAATATAACTATAGATTATTTGAGCCACCTGCCAATTATTGCACTCACAATAGGTCTTGACCTGTGTAGACATGAGACTACCACTTGGGGTGCTCTGTATGAAGTAGATCCTACCTTTTCTAATACATATCAGGTGATTCAAAAAGGTAAACATGTTTCTAATTTATATTTGCAAGATAATGTCCTCTATTATATGGGGCACATTTGTGTTCAATCTATAGAGTAATAGAAGATGATATGGGAAGCACATTTTAGTAGGATAGCTGGACAGTTTGGTATATAAAAGACATTGTTAGTTCTTCAAAAACACTTTTACTAGCCCCATATGTGAAAGGATGTGAAAATATATCTCAAATCTTGCACCCCATGTGTGATATCCAAGCCAAAAAATAAGAAGCAAATATTGTACATGCCATTTCCAGAACCAACCAGGCCTTGGGAATCTATCTTAATGGATTTTCTCTCAGGTTTGCTTACTTCAAAACATGGTAAGGACTATATTTTTTTGGTTGTTGATCATTTTTAAAAAATGGCTATCATGATTACTTGTAATGAAAATATATATATTGAAGAAACTACTCAACTATATTTTAGTCATGTATGGCTCCATTTTTGTCTCCCCAAGTCCATTGTCTCAGATTGAGATAGTAGGTTCTTGATCATCTTTTGGTCCACTCTATACAAGATGATGGATACCAAGCTGATGAAATCCATAGCCTTTTATCCACAAACTGATGGTCAGACAGAGGTGGTGAACCACTTGATTTTTCACATGATTCAAATGTATCACTCCAAACATCCATGCACATGGGATGTGGGGCTTATTTTCATATAACATGGATACAATTAGGCCTTGCATAGCTTGACCAAGCATAGTCCATTCCAAGTATGTTGTGGGTTCTAACCCATGGCACCAATTGATATATCCATTCCATTCCCCACCATAGAATACACACCTCATGGAAGATCTAAGGTATAAAAAGAAACAAAATTCATTAAATAAATGCAACACATCCATCAACAAGTTCATGACATCCTAGAGAATATGAATAAGAAGAATAAGCAATGTCATGAAAAATATAGGATTGCACACCATTTTTCTATGGGTGACAAGATTTGGTTTTGTCTTCATGACTTGTAGGCCCACACAAAAAAATTTGGCCTCTATGATATGGTCCCTACACCATCACCAAAAAAGTTGGAGAAAATGCTTTTGAGTTGAACCTACTAGCCTACCTTGGTCTACATCAAATATTCAATGTGGAGCTCCTCAAACGATATCATCCACCTCCATTAGACACTTCAGTCATAGCATAACAACTAGACATTTATGAGATTTATATATAGAGTTTTTCTCTAGTAGATGAGAATCAAATTTTGGACACTTAGATGAAGACAACAAGAGGACGCTCTATTCCGCTTTATCGAGTTGTCAAAAGGGGCTAACTTAGCCACCAAGGTGAGTGGCTCACATAAAATCAAATAAATACATAACTACCACACCTAATGAGGAACATTGATGTAATGGGGACTATTTATTTTCGAGGGAGGAATTTGGGTGATAGTTCCACCCCAATTGATGACAAAACTTTTGGGAGCCATAACTTTTACACTGTAGCTCCAATTGACTCATCATTTGAACCGTTCGAAGGATAAGAACAAGGAGAACATAGTGAGATGGCATGGATATTTTTTCAATGAATTTTTACCCTAGAAAACCTAATGGAAGTGCCCCAAATTTCAATTTTAGTAGTGCAGTCTAAAAATAGTAAGTTTTTAAAAATAGTAATTCTTTGAATTCTATATTGTTTTGAATCATGGAAGTCAAACCACTTAATCTCCCTTGATATTGGTGACCTTCCACATCCTCTCCCTACTTTAAAAATGTGTATAAATGAATATTTAACTTGAAATGGAAAATCAGACATCTCTTTCCATAGATAAGTATATGTATTGTGATCTTGAGTAATAAAACATCTCTTCTCAGAGAATTCATTATTACTATGTTATTTCTGTGTTCTTGAAATATTTATCAACCAGAACTTCTAATTTTTGGATCAAACGATCTCTCTCAAGTTTCCAAATGTGGGAAATCTTAATAGGTACTCAACATTTATGTTTTGTAACTAGTGGGGAGCTAGAAGGGTGAGTGGTTATGCATTATCAATAGGATTGGGGTGGAAGAGCTTCTATTAAGCTTGGAAAAGGTAACCAAATGACTCTTGGTCACTATACTTAACTTTTTGGAGTGCCATATTGATGATCATGGATTATTTTTGTGTATCCATAAGAGCCCTGATTAGCTATGAAGTATCCATGGTTGTGTAATATGATGAAATTGGAATTCTCTACATGCTCTATGAAAATAAAATGACTCAGCTTTTGATAGTTGTGGCTCATGAAAAATATTCTCAAAGATGAAATTCTAACTTTCTATTCAAAATTGGATTTTATATATTTAACACCTCTTAGCTTCCATGTCTAGGCTATGATTAGCTATCTACTCATCTTGAATACAATGGTAGATGTGGCAAATCTATATTCAATCTATCCATTAAAGTAGATAGTCATTGGCACATGTGTGGAGTCATGCCATTAGGCTTTTTGATATCCATACAAGGGGTATGAGTAGATGATATTGATGATCCATGGATTTATTGAAGATTATTTCAATCAAACCTTGGCTCATGCATTTTATTCTATTGGATGGCCATTATCTAATGGATATATTTTTAATGGGATGTTTCAGCATCTTTCTTAAATGTAATATTTTGCAGTTGCTCTTTTTTTTACTTTCTTGACAATACATGTGGATCCTCCTATATAAGTCTGGTAAATGTGATGCTTGGTGTTTAAAATTCATAAATGTTTTTATTGAGATCATTTAAAAATAAACAAATAGAAAGGAAACTTACACACAAAGCATTCAAAATAAGGAAATCCTAAGCTACATGGTGTTACTCAACACCCACTTAGATTGTAGAATGAGATCAATCAACTATTGGTGGTAGGGTTTAAGCCTACATCCATTTACCCACCTTGGTAACATGGTTCCTTGAATATATCTTAAAACCATGGTACCTTGGTGTGTTATGTCATGTATAATATAGGGACCTTTCCATCGTATTTGTATCTTACTTGGGAATGCTTTGAATTGACTATCATACAATAAAACTGGTTGATCCTTATAAAATTCTATTTGGCACAAGTTCCTATCATGCCACACTTTTTGAATTTGCTTGTTCACTTCTTACATCTAGGCTACTCTACATATAAACTCATCTATTCAATTTAATTCTAGGAGTCGATTAGTAAGATACACATGATATTTGAATTGTATAACCATGGCAATGCATAGGTTAGGTACTAAATATTCCATCAACATCACTACTTCCAAACCATATACCAATTAGAATGGTATAAATCCTACATCCCTTTTATAATGTGTGTGATATTCCCATAAGATCATAGGAATGTGATCTTCTTAGTCATCCTACTTGGCATCACATATTTTTGTTAGCATCTTACCTAGTACTTTATTAGATGGTTCAGCTTGGATATTGGCATGGGATGATAAGCAATGCTTTTTTGATGAGAGATCATAAATTATTTATTCAAATCCTTGATGGTATTATTTATAAAGTTCATTCCTCTGTCATTGACTAATTTTATAGGGCATTTGGACCTTGTAATGATATTTTCATATATAAAATTTTTTATGTCCTTTTCACTATAGTTAAGGGTTACAAAAGCTTCAACCCACTTAGTAAAATAGTCAATTTTAGTAATGATGTACCTTGATTTACTGTGCTTGCTTGGTGGATTGATTGGTCTGACAAAATCAATGCCCCATTATTTGAAAGCTTTCTCAGCTAACAGAGGCTGCAAAGGCATCTCATCTTTCTACAATGGTTTACCCATGCATTGACAAACATCTTAGTGTTGTGTAACTCTATATGCATCCTGGAATAAATTTTGATACCATAATTTGCTTTGTAGTAAATTTCTAGTCATGGCTTCTCCTACAAAATGCCCTTCTATGACTCCTTCATGAACTTCCTCCAAGAGTTGAGGTTGTTCATGTTCTAAAACAACCCTATATAGGACTTCATCCTTTTCCAATTGATGTAGAAACCCATTAATGATGGTATATGACAGTGCTTTAGTCACAAACATATTTTTGTCTTGCTTTTGAAAGTGTTTAAGTTAGATTCCATGCTTGAGGAAGTTGGCAATGGCTTCAAAATTTTCAAGAATCATAGAGACATGAAAAAGATGGGCATAAGGAGAGTCTTCTTATAATTATTTTGACTCTTCCCATTTGGTAAATGACTAAGATCATTTGGTCCTACATTCTCTCTCCCTAGCTTGACATTTATGTGGAATTAAAACTCTTGGAATAACATAAACCATCTAGATATACGTCCTTTTAGCATTAGTTTGTTGACTAAATATCATAGGGCTTGATGATCAATGAAGACTTCAAATGATGTCACAAGTAGATAGTGCTGAAATTTTTGAAGTGCAAACATAATGACCAATACTTTCCATTCTATGGTTGTATAGTTTTTATCTACATCAGATAGTTTATTTATAGTAAAATAAATAGGATGGTCCATTGTACGATCTCTAGGATTTGTAAGCACAACACCAACTATGATATCTAAAGCATCTACATGTACATGAAAAGGCTTGCTTCAGTCTAGAAAAACAAGTATAAGAATAGTAACTAATCTCTACTTTAGTTTGATGAAAGTTGTTTGGCATTCTGAAGTCCAGATAAACTTTGCATTCTTGTGAATTAAATATTCCAATGGAGATGGAATAGCTATAAACCCTTTATGAACTTACGATAGTATCTTGTATGTCCCAAAAAAGAGCACACTTTGGTGGTATTAACAGGTGGAGCATACTTAGTATTACTATGATTTTAGCTCAATCTACCAGAATACCTTCACTACATACATGTCCAAGAAAAACACTAAAAGGTCTAACAAATAAACATTTCTTTAAATTTAAAGTAATTTTCAAAGCTTGGCATTGTTCCAACATTAGACATAACTTAGACAAGTGTTCTTTGAATAAGGAAAAGATTTCCCAATCATCCATATTAACTTCCAGGAAATCATGCATAAAATCCTTGAATGTTATAGCCAATGCATGAGAGAACATTGTAGGTACATTCTTAAGGACAAAAGGCAAGACCTTGTATGAAAAATAACCTTATTTTTTTGCCAAAGTCTTTTTTGCTCAATATTATTCTATGATTAGGATCTAATGATATCCACTGAAACCATCTATAAAGGAATATAATTCATGTCTTGTGATAGAATCCAAAACTTTATTTGTAAATGGTATTTCAAATAGATCATTTACACAGGCATTATTCAAAATGTGATAGTACCCACAAATATAGATTTTTCCTATTTTCTTGGGTTAAAATACCATGGAACTTACCCAATCAAATTTTTCTATTGGATAGATTATCTATGTGTCTTACATTCTATCCAATTTGGCCTTTACTTTCAACTTCATATTCAGATTGAGCTTATATGGTTGCTTCTTGATCAACCATGCACACTTATTTACTTTAATGAAAATCTCACTTAAAGATGCTTTGAATCCTCAAAATTTTGAGAATTTGGTGGGAAAAATGTCTTGGTAATCCCTCAAAAGTTGTAAAGCTTCTAAAATTTTAGTTTGCATCCAATAGTCACCTATGTTTACTAGTTTTAGATCCTCCTATGTTCTAATGTTAGTGACATACTTATTGATAGGTTGATAATAAATATTACATTTTTTTCATTGATAGATTCATGTATCCTCCTTTTTCCTTCTTATTTAGTTATTCAGATGTTGCACAACTTGTCTTCTTCCACTAGTGTTACCCCAGTGTCCTTAAGTGGTTTAACAGGTTTTTCTAGCTCAAATAAATCATTTAGATAAAAATCACCATCAAAATGAGAATCTTTAATGTCTTCTACCTCATCTTGGATCTAATGACATGGCTACATTAGAGATTTTTCTTCATTCTTAAAAACCTTGTACCTTTGTAGTGTTGAGTTAAGATCGGAGGTTGCATTCTTCTGCACTATAGATTCTGTTGTGGTGCTTAAGTCTTCCGCGCACTCATGGCATAAAAAATAATTGATTTTGTATAGTGCATTATGGACTAGAGGATCTTCATCTTCTAACACAAAGGTTTGTATAAAATCACTCCGCACTTGTGCCAAATGTTTGGTCTCCCTTTTGTGTTCTTGGTGCATGTACCAGGCTACTGGTAGTGGAGAAAGTGTATAGTGGAATATGTGAACCCAATACTTTAGTGCCATATGTTCATCATTGCAAACTTCAACAAATTTATGTATATGAATTTTAGGACACTCACATTCTTAAAAGAATGACCACTTCATGTGGATAAACTATGATATCTAGAATATGCTGATCATGAACTCATAAGAATCATCCAATT
Organism: Torreya grandis; assembly: GCA_037957365.1. Taxonomy (NCBI): domain Eukaryota; kingdom Viridiplantae; phylum Streptophyta; class Pinopsida; order Cupressales; family Taxaceae; genus Torreya; species Torreya grandis. Next base: position 1,090,444 of record JARHVA010005569.1, on the reverse strand, counting down.
CTATTTAGTTATCCTGATGAGTTTCCCACCATGTCATAACAATTCCATTTAGAGAATAATTTAAAGTCCTCACCCACTGATTGATGGTCAGAATATGGACTTAGAAGCACAAAATCAAATCATTGAGGTCTTCCATTACATAGTATATAATAAGTTATCGCTCATGTTAAAAAACCATTCACATTGGTCAAATATCATGGTCACCTTGGGCCCAGTTGAGGAGGTGTGTATTTGAATCACAATTGATAGATGAAGTTGATTCCCATAGAAAATTACTTTCCATTTTTGGATCTATGTAGTCTTGCATGTGGTCATCATCTTGATAAAATAAATCAACTTCCAATCAAGTAGGAGATTTTATAGACATAGAGGCACATTCTTCAAAGATAAAATGATTTACCATCAGTTGTGTAACTACTAGTTTGGAAATAAATTATTCTAATGTCTTGAATTTCTAAATGAGTAGTGATTTTAACTAAGGTTTGTTATGATGATACATGAAGTTTCATTCAGCTATGCACAAAAATTTTGGATTTTCTTTAGAATTCACCTTCATCTAACTAGTTTCTTGTGGAACATATGGAGATTTTGGTTTAGCTAGAATTATGTAAGGCTTATGCATTCTACTGAGAGGAATGACAATAGATTTATCACCTTGATGTGCCTCAAGCTGATTATGCATTGTATTGATAATCATTTGACCATCATATGCCAACCTTTTACCTATCAATGTAGTGTAGTGTATTTCTATGGTATTCATTGCGATGAATTCAAAGTCACCTCACAAAGGTAAGTCTACAAATTTGATCTCAATATCTTCTAATCTACCAATGGGCTCAACTTTTCCATAATTACCTAGGCTTAAGGTTATTGGGCTATAGTTCAAATCCAATCATCTAATAGCTTCCCATGTAGACCAAATAATCATATTAATTGTGCTACTAAAATCAAATATATCATTTAGGATCTCATAACTAGAAACCTTAATATCAATTCATGCATTAACATCCTAGGGCTTCTTCATCTTGACATACCAAACCAATTTTTCTATCTTTTGATGTCTACATTATGTATACTCTATAAGATTATGCAGTAGATTCATGATGTTTTATTATATATCTTCATTGCGTAGAGTAATCAAAAGTCTCAAGAGATCTATAAGCATAGTGAAAAATCCATTGTGCATAATGCACATGATCTAACCATATATTTGCATGTCTATTACTACAACATCGCCATCAATAGTATCTTGATGTTGAATGGTTTTCAACATCTACGTAACTTCATACATTAGGATCTTCTCTATGGTCAATTTTGGATATAAATCCTATTTAAATTTTGTGATGCCCTGATCTTGAGGCATCTCAAGTGGAGATAACCCTTGTTTTGCATGCTTTTGTCACGTACAACATTCAAAAATCCATTTTATTTAGGATCTACACTTACCATATTCCCATTTTGGATAGATTTGTATTTTTTCTACTTCTCTAGAATAGGGAAATCTTCTATGTAATTTTGTTCATAGATTTTATAATATACACAATATGACTATCTTTATGGGTTCATCAAGCAATTCCATTGGGCATGATGGTATTATCCACATAGGTAGCATTGTACAGGAGGCCGTTAGTAGTTATTTACTCTAGCTCCTTGGTATCCTCCTCTATAACCACCACAACCTCATCTATTAACTTAATATCCACCTCTATATCCTCCTTCTTGTTGCATAGTTTTCCATTGCTAGTGTTGATGACTATTGTCTCTAATTATAAATTGTTGTTGTGTAGCTGGTGTGATCTAACTCATTTATTTTTGATACATTATAGGTGAGCTCCAGGGTGCTACATACTAGTATTAAGGAGATGGATGTGTCAAACTCAATGAAGGAAGAGTCCATCTAGCCAGACCATGAGGATGGTACTATGATGAACTCATAATCCATTATGGACCTGTTTGGGTAATACAAACTTTATCAATCTCTAGGCCTAGAATTGTTTGCTATGTCGAGGATATTTTCTAAAATACAATGATGAATTCTTTTTTGGAGATGCCTTATTTAAGCTCCTACAAATATCTATAATTCTTCTCATCATGATTAGGTGACTTGTAGAAATTACAATATAGATTATGTGGATTCTTGATATATCACTACAGAAGGTGGCATTGTGTTGTGGCATGCCCTACTACTCAATAGAATTGACAAAATTCTATCTTGAATTTTGGACAACCATTTTGATGGTGTCCTTTTTTGCATTCTATACACCATATATTCAATTTATGATTATCTACCTTGTGATATTGCTCCATTATTTTCATGAAATCCTATAGTGTGTTTTTAATTTTGGAATTAGCAATAAGGGCTTTTCCACAATGTTCAAACTATTCTACATGCAGTGTAGTGGATATAGCATCTAATTTTGTATCATATTGAGTTTTCATAGTGGCAAACTATATCTTCGTTTATAATCATTCAATGAACCATGCTACTTTGTCTTTATCTATTAAGGAGAATTCTTTTTATTCATCACATCAGAGAATTTATGATCATAGTCATAGACTGATTCTCCATATTTTTGCCTTATCTCATTCAGTTCTTGTATAGTTTGACTAGTGCATTTCTTAATCTTACACTCTATGATGAGGTAATATTGAATGTATTTTAGACTTGCCTACTGAAGGTCTCTTTTGTATATGAATTATAGTTCTCTCTTAGCTAGGGCCCCTACTAATTTAAACTTTTAAAAAGTGTCATCAATGATGCCCTTAGCTTGCCATTTCATTTTCCAAGTTAGTAGGTATTGTTGAGGATCCATGGACCCATCATAGATGGCTAAGTTTAGGAATCCTCCTATATGAGTCATCATATTGACTAGTGTGGATGGAGTATTTTTCATAGCTATTATTAGAGGCATATGTATTCTAATTAATCCTACTTGTATACTACTTTGTGCACCAAAATAATTATCATGCACACTTTACTTGTTTATACTTCCTTATTTTTGTTTTTCTATTTCTACTAATCCTATATCCTTAGAAGTATTCCTAATTGATTTTGTATGAATTTATATACCCCACCTATTCATGTGTTCTAAAAATGGTCTTTCCTAACTATTATCCTCCTATTCACCTAGATAAAAAAAATTATTATAATATAAAAGATTGGGTTGCAAGGATGCATACTCTTCTGGTGAATAATTCTTTCTAGTGACTTTTTCTTCTACTATAATTGAAACTATGATTAACATGTGACTATGCTATGTTTCTTTGCATAGTTCATATTCTTTCGATAATACCATTTCATTTAGATAAGCACTAATTCTATCTTCTATTTCTTCTACTCTTAAGCTACTCTCATCTTCCTCTTCACACAACTCATCTTCATCTTGTTCCTCATCCTCTCATTCTATCTACCAACATTCATCATCATCTTTCTTCATCCTTCATTCATCATTTTGTTCATCACATATTTATAATAATTAATCATCTAATCTACTACTACTCTTATCTCTACTCATAGTTATTTTGGTATTCTTCTCATGATTCCATCTATTATGTTATCATAGTTATCATTCTAAATCTAGACTTTTCTTTTGACTCTTCTTCCCTTACATCTTCATTATGGATTCAGGTTCAAGCTTTACTTACTCATCTATCCATCATTCACCATCATGTGAACACATACCAATACACTTGAATTAACTAATATATATTGGTTGGTGTAGGCACCATGGCCTTATCCACAACCAACATATTTAATAAGAGAGGTAGTCATTACAAAAAAAATTCCTCTAATTCCTTGGATAAAGCAATCTTGTACAGCTTCAAATGCTATATATCCTTGTACTATGAATTTAGTGATGTATCCATATATGATGGTGGTGACCTAATATTATATCACTCTTATACAACTAGTTTCTAATTTTGACAACTGGTCTATTTTCTCTTCATTCTAAATGATTGTTTCTTTCATTCAAGGATTAAAGCAATAGTATTCCAGTCTTATCAACTAGTTGGTTAGTAATTTGGGTAGTTTTCACTAGAAAATTTCATATATTTCTCCACAGATATTATATTGAATAATTTAAATTATGTTAAGACCAATCCTTTTAGATTCTTCTTCTGTGAAGTTCCATACTTTCTTTCCTAACCATGTTTCAATGTCTCACTACCTCAGTAACCATCTTAGCATAGTTTCCTCCAAAAGGAGTGTTTACACACTCACTCCACCATTTTTATCAGATGTTCTTGATACAAACTAACATGTTAAGGATGAGGATATCTAAGTTTTATTATACTATACATAATAGTGCAAATAATTCATATTTAACATAAACATGTCAGAGAGGAATTGTCATGTGATAGACATGAATTAAGATTAACCAGAGTTTTCTTAGGGTTTGTAGAGTATTTGGATTAGTTTAAATAGGATTAAATAAAATGTTAGGCATATTAACACATACAATGAATAACTTAAGAAATATATAAGGTAACCATAACTAGAAAGTCTATATTGATCTCAATAAAGGTTCATCATCTTCTTCATACAAGCATACATATTTATAGTCATTTACAGTTCCTAACTATTCACATTCTTTTCATACATTAGCACTAAAAAGAGTGAGATATTCATCTTATATCCTTTTAAAAGTCATGGAGGATAGAAAAAATACATATAACCAAAAATTTCATACATAATGCATGAATATCCAAAGAATATCCTACACAACATTACTTATCCATTTTCTTCTCCCAAAAAAAAAGGAGAATGAGAGACCCAAATTTGATCAATACCCATTGCACCTATTTTTCTAATACGCTAGAGTCAATATTAGGTCAAGTTGACTTGATAACAAGTTCAATTGATAGATGGGAATCATATAGCGATAGATGTATGGCTTACTATGTTAACAAATTGTTATTATGTTAATATGTGAATTATTCATTGAACCAACAACTAATGCACCCTTTTCACTATCCAAAAACTTTTTTTTGATCCATAGATGCTAGCAAAATTTGATTTGAAATAATTTTTATGACTAATGGTAGATGGTGTTTGATTACCCACCATGTAAAAACCATGATATCCCACTATATTTTTTGAGGAAACCCTGAGTTTGTCTTTAATGATATTCCTAACTATTTTGACTATTCAAAGTTTTAAGGTTGAGGGAAAGGCTATGTGCAAGATAGAATAGGTACATGCCATGTGCCAAATAGGGTTATAAGACTCCCTACCTAAAAGACACTTCATCCTGAGATCACTTATATAATGAAAGAGGTCATAGAAATTGACACTCTTCATGCACTTAGTGTGATTAATGACACACTCATTCAAGATATGAGTAGGCTTTCTGAGACTAATGCTAGAGATATTATACCTAATGTGTATACCAAACCTCACTATTGCAAATTCTATAGTGTTATATGCACTAGACCTTCAGATGATGTGGTGGTGATTATGAGGGCTTAGATGATATAATTTTGAGCGATGAATTTTTTAGAAGTACATTTGGTGTGCATATGTCAGTCACTACACACATGTAGGAATATTTTATATTTTACATGTTAAATTTTAATCATATTTATATTTAAAATCTAACAATTAATTACACAAAAATTGAATAATAAACATTTAAATTTTTTTATGTTGCATAAGGAGATGATTCCATCATCTTCATGGTCCACTACTACAATTTTAGGACAATCGATGTTGACATATGCATAGCCAATTTGTAGGTCATTTACTAGTGCATCTATTGATGTTACTAGGCCAATATCCATATATATAGAGGAAATTTTGAGTTAATATTATACTTTATGTGTGTGTGTGTGTGTGTCTATACACACACACACACACACACACACACACACACACACACACACACACACACACACACACACAAAAGTATAATATTAACTCAAAATTCCTCTATATATATGGATATTGGCATAGTAACATCAATAGATGCACTAGTAAATGACCTACAAATTGGCTATCCATATGTAAACATCGACTGACCTAAAAATGTAGTAGTGGACCATGAAGATGATGGAATCATCTCCTTATGCAACATAAAATATATATATATATATATATATTACTAGTGCATCTATTGATGTTACTAGGCCAATATCCATATATATATACAGAGGAAATTTTGAGTTAATATTATAATTTATGCACATGTTTATATATATATATATATATATATATATATAGACACACACATACACATAAAGTATAATATTAACTCAAAATTTCCTCTATATATATGGATATTAGCCTAGTAACATCAATAGATGCACTAGTAAATGACCTACAAACTGGCTATGCATATGTAAACATTGACTGACCTCAAAATGTAGTAGTGGACCATGAAGATGATGGAATCATCTCCTTATGCAACATAAAAAATTTACATGTATATATACATATATATATATATACATATATATATACATATATATATATATACACACATATATATATATACACACACATATACACACACACACACACACACACACACACAGATATATATATATATATTACTAGTGCATCTATTGATGTTACTAGCCCAATACATATATATATATATATATATATATATATATATATATACATATATACATATATATATATATATACATATATATATACATATATATATATATATATATGTATACATATATATATATGTATACATATATATATATGTATACATATATATATATATATATATACATATATATATATATATATATATATATATATATATTACTAGTGCATCTATTGATGTTACTAGGCCAATATCCATATATATAGAGGAAATTTTGAGTTAATATTATAATTTATGTACATATATATATATATATATATATATATATATATATATATATATATATATATATATATATATATGATCTTGACTAACAATCTTATATGTTCAAACTAAAATTTGAATAATAGTGAATTTTTAGTGCAAATTATATGTGTGAGATGTGTTGAAATTTATAGAGAGAAAATCCCTAACCTAAGAACCCATAATTTAATATATACCTTATAGGGTGAATAATGGATATTTTAATGATTTTAATAATGATTAACCTTCTAGAGAGTCTCCTTAAATGTCTAGTGATGTCTTTCTCCCATTTTTTCAAAATATATATTCTTCATCCTATTACTTCTAATTTCATATTGGTGGTGTTCCTTAACCTTCTCAAACTTATTTTAACAATTCACAAGTTTCTTGATTGTCATCTCTTCTTCATAGTGTTTCTTAACTACTCAATATTAACATTGTTACCTATAGTACCACTACTTATCTTTTAAATCCTTAAGTTATTTCCCTATTGTGAATCATGCATGCTATGCAATATCGTAAGTTAAATTTATTTATCAAGTATCTAAAAATTCAAGTACACTACTATTAAATAATATTCTATTGGTTTGTTAATCCTAAGTCCCTTTCACTATTTTTTACTTGATTTTGTTCTTTTCAATTTCATATTTGTATTCTCTTTGTGTGTCTACTTCCATGCCAATAGGGTCTAAACTTGAGATAGAAAAGTTTAGAAACACACAAGTACACATTGCATGTATATAGGATAAGGAACAAATCAACAAAGTCATTAGATTTTCAGAGGTTAAGAGTGATAAAATTTTACGTATAAGACTTGAATTGAAGTGGATAGGTAAATTTTTTATCTCAATTCCTCAAATTACATCATTTCCATTTGATTATTCAAGTGAAGAATCATATAAGGATTATGTATTACATCACCATGAATTTTTTAAATCTAAATTACTTTTTGGTTTCCAATTTTCATAGAGATAAATGGGTTTTGTAATTTATTTTAACTAATTATGGGTTTAATAAAAGGTGATACATTTGCCATATATCTTCAATATTTTCTAGAAACTTAAGTGAGATTGTTTTTTCATTTGATGACCAATGTGGAGATTAATCCATCTCTATGAGCTAAGCTAGACACAAGAATTATTATTTTAATGTCATCTATGTAGGCACTCACTAAGGTACATGGTAACTTCTAATTTTAAAATTTTAAAATATAGTTTTGTTTTAATAATTTTACTAGATAGTTGAGCAAATATAACTTATGTGAATGTATTGTATATGTAAGGTTATTTGATGACATATAATAGTCTTATTTGGATGATTATCAGGGAAATATATCATGTTAAATCCCAATTTCACATTCCTATTTGTGCACCTCAACCTCTCACTGACCCTATTGAGTGTCTGACATAGATTGATTATGACCACATGATTGCAATAAGTGCATGTTTAAATTATTTTTATATTCTAGTTTAAAATTAATTTATGAACTTGGCTACATGTATAACATGCAAATTTTCTAATACTATTTGTATTTGAATGGGTTTAGTTATATGTGATCTATGAACACAAAAGGACTTGTAGTCTAACCATGGAGGAATCCAAGGCATCTAAAGGATCTCCATTTATGAACAAGGTATCCCAAGGAGAGTCTTCTTTGAGAAAACAAAGAGAGAGATACTATTTGATGATTAGGATGTCTTAGATGATGTAATATTTTGTATACCTATATGGAAATGCATACATTTTTGGCATCATATGCATATATGAAATTCATCTAACACTATATTATGTTATTATATGTTGTAATTTTATGTATGCATATATGACAATGCATGTGTTATTCGAATTTTGTACCTATATTGCATTCACACTAATTTATATTATATTATTATTTTTTATGCCTTTATGGATTTTTTGGATACATGTGTGTGTGGGTGGGTGGCTAGGTGTGTGTGTGTGTGTGTATGTGTTCACATTTTGTGGTGATCATCTTTCCATGTATAATTTGGATCACATTATTATTGAAAAACTAAATTTGATGGTTGTATGGCCATATTTAAAATATGATCATATTTAATATTTCCTTCATTTAATTTATTAAAACTAAGTTACTATATTTAAATATGTGTCATAATTAAAACTATATGGGAGAAAATAGTATAATGTTTGAGATAGAGTCATGTATTACTATGAAGTGCCTCTCATGATTGGGCTACACCATTTGTCACTATGATAATGTGGATGCCCTTGCTACACTAGTTTAATATCATTTGGAACTTTATTTGCATGTTTTATATTCATTGAATTTATAGACACACCACATTTATATTATAAGTACAATGGAAACAAATAATTGAATGCTCATCTCTTACATATCTTATTTGGATACCCTTATACATTTTACATGTTTGATGTGTCTACCTTTATTGAAAGGTTTTCCTCTTATTGTAATCAACTTGCATTCACCCATGTAATCATGAAGTGATGTTGTGATATATCTTTCTCCATAGAGTTGTTTCCCTTATTTTTAGAGACTCTTATTTGGCCTTTAAAGTAATGAAAAAAATCAATTCTCATGTCTCATGAGACTTTGGAATATTTTTATGGTTATATATATTTTGTTTCACTTTCTCTCCCTCTCCATTGCACTCATCTTGGCCATTTCTTCTCCTGTCATCACATATTCACTCCACTATTAAGGAGCACATAAATACTAACAAAAAATGTTGGCAATGTTAAAGTGATAGTTGGATAACTCCACTTATGGTGATTAATGTTTATAAACATGTGATTCAAATACATCTGGTGTGGTTTAAATGTCCAAGACTAGGTTCTTTGCCTCCCATAATGCTCGATTGAGAGACCCACCACCCATGTTGACCTCAAGAATGCCCTTCCCAATACAATAAAAATATAATTTTTAGCCTAACTTCAGGCATGCATAAAACATAAATTGTAAGTCATTGGCATGAACCAAAAAAAAACCCCATGTTTATGTTTAATCCCTCTAATAAAAACACATATCATGTTGATGTAACCTTCATTACCAATCTATGGCACAAGTTATAGTAATAGATCATGAAATGTAACATTTTTGTAGTGAAGAGACATGTTCTTGTCCTCCAAGTAGAATTTCTAACTCTAGGACCTCTAGGTGAAATTACATAAATTTTAACACATATATAAATTAAAATGACATATTTTTCCATTTCCTTGAATTTTAAATCCACCTGGATGCATGTTTTAACTATTATTCAAGAGCGTGGAAATACTAATAAAAAATGTTGTCAAAGCTGAAGTGGAAGTTGGAAAATGCACCCTATGAGGTGGTGGATAATGTATATGACAAGGTTATTTCCCTCCCATCATGCCTAGTTGAGATACCCACCACCCATTTTGGGCTCAAAAATGCCCTACCCAATACAATAAAAATGCAGTTTTTAAGCCTAACTTTAGGCATTCATAAAATGAAAATCTTAAGTCATTGGCATGAACTAAAAGAACCCTCACGTGCATGTCTAATCAATATAAATAAATCATAGATCATTTATATATAATATTTAATACCAATCTATGAAACAAGTTACAATAATGGGTCTTGAAATGCAATATTTTATAGTGAAGAGATAAGTTCTTGTCCTCGTACTAATATTTATACCTCTATGACCTCTAAGTGCAAGTGAATAACTTTAAACACATATGGAAAGGAAATTGAAAAGTGCTCTTACAACCTAAACCTCCAAATCCACATGAATGTATATTTTCACTATTGTTCAAGAGTGGGTAAACACTAATAATAAATGTTATCAAAGTTGAAGTGATAGTTAGATAACTCTACCTTTGGGTGATTTAATGCTATAAACTAGAAATACCATAACATATTGGGTGGCATATAACATCTAGTACTATGATATTGGCCTCCCATCACCCTTGGTTAAGATACACACCACCCATTCAAGCCTTAACAATGTCCTTCTAAATATAATAAGAATGTATGTTTTAGCCTAGTTTAGGCATGCATAAAATGGAAACCATAATACATTGGCATGAATTGAAATAACCTTGTGTGTGTTTTGAAGCCCTATAATTTCATCCTAAATAATTTTGATTTAAATTCAATATCAATTTATGGCAAAATATATAGTAATGGATCTTAAAATAGATTTTTTTGTAGTGAAGAGACAAGTTCTTATCCTCTAGCTAGCATTTCTACCTTCAGGAACTCTAGGTACAAGTCCATCACTTTTAACACATATAAAAAGGAAAATTACATGTGTTCCCATGACCTTGACCTCCAAACCCACCCAGATGTGTGTTGTCACTATTGTTGAGGAGTAGGAAATACTGACAATAAATATTATGAAAGTTGAAGCAACAATTAGAGAACTATGCCTCTAGTGCTTCATAGCTAGAAACTAGCACTACCAACACATTTGGGGTAGTATATAACATTCAGGACTAGGTTCTTGGCCTCCCATAATGCTTGGATGAGAGACCCACCACCCATTTTGGCCTCAAGAACACCCTTTTTGTAATAACTAAATACTTATATTAAACTTCCCATAGCTTAAGGAATATGAAAATATTTATTAATGGTGCCAACCACATAAAGGTGGAAGATTTTTTTCACTAGAAACATTTATTTTTAATTAAAAATAAAATTTATATGTATTACCTACAATATAAATAAATTTGTTAATATTTAATGCATCTTCATTTGACAATTCAACATACATTGGAGTTTTAATAGAACAAACCATTAGGGTCTGCTCTAATCTTGATAGTAGAAAGATTAGATTCATGGTCTAACTCAAAAATGTTTAATGGACTCCCATGATATTTGATAAATTTAATGTTCAATTCAAAAACCAAATTTGAAAATTTTATTATCTTGATATGTGTTTCAAATTATTCAAACAACCATACATCTAAATTTTTAATAGGATATTTTCAAATCCAAGTTTTAGTAAAAATATAGACCTAATCTAATAGTTAATGTTTTCTCCATCTATGATTGGGAATGGGGGAGTCAATTTTTTTTATTTTCCTCTACGCAACAACATAAGTGGTAATTTATTCCCGTTTCCTTTTCGTCATTAATAATAACTGAAAAAACATGCCCTTTATCAAGATAGATAATGATAATAAGTAACTTAATATGTTCCCTTTTAAGATGTCAAGATAAATAATGAGAATAAATAATACATAATGATTAATATTTTACCTAGTAGCACTAGATCAGATACATGGTTAAATTCATGTGATAATGTCATATATATACAATGTAATTCTAGTGGAACCTGATATGCACTAATTGGAATTAGAGATTTGTATCTCCATTCATCCTCCCACTCTTTTAACTCACACTCATTTCAAAAATATTCCATGACTTTATTAAAAAACATGTTAAGTGTTTCATATGAAGAGTTCAAGAACCTAGATTTGAGATACAAAATGAGTGGAGCTCATTTGATCTCATTATAGTTATACAATCCTTATAATTTTCTAAGTGTTATTCCTCCATCAACCAAAAGTACCTATGAGTATTATAATTTTATTGAGTACCATAGCCCATTTTCTCATTACACCATTCAATAATGGTTGTTGCATCAATCAAAATAACACCATCTTCAAACTTTAACTCCTCTCTTGCAATGGCTCTTTTTACACATGATCCATTACCATCATGCTCTTTTTTTCCATGGACATCCTCAATGAAACTCAAAATACATTATATTCTAGTGGTAATGTATACTATTCTCAACTAGTAAAACATCTATGCATTCTTGAATTGTGTTATGTAATTGTCTAACCAAATATTATATTGATTGAAAGTAATGTACCTTTCAGTCAATTGTCCATATAACTTATCAAAAAACATTGCATATACTCTATACAATGTGATTAGTCATCATTGATATATAAATGGTAATTCCTTAATATTATTTGATCTTACTTTATACTATCAGGGGCATGCATGAATGTTATGTGCACGAATATGGCAACATGTATTGATTTGTAATACTATGATTGAACTTCCATTTATGGTTTGAATTTTTAATTATCAACAAAGTCAACTATTTAAAAAATATAACTAATTTTTAATGTGTCCTTTATTAGCTTTAAATGTTCATAAAACCATGTTCATCAAACCATTTATCCTATGTGTTTTCCTTACATACCCATAAAAAAAATTATACCTAAATTTGACCTTAAATTCTAAAATAGGTATCTATTTTGTAACAAGCTCACACCTTTTAGATTATTTTCCATCTTTTATGTTGATAAGTCATAGTGTTTAATTTGATCAAACCATCTAATTCATATCCAATTTAACTTATACTCTGCTCATGGATTCAATTTTTTTGTTTTGGCAATCCACTACAAATGTTACAATTTACCTCCAAACATGTTTTGTTATAAAATAACTATCCATCTTGTCTTTCACAAAAAATGGTTGGAATAAATTTATTGGATGAATTTGGTGGAAATTTTTATGCCAAATTATTGAAAATTGCTTTTAGTGTACAAATTAAAATGTATATGGTGAAAAAAAAAATAGTGCATTGAAAATTCAACATGTTGCCTACAACAAATGGTGCATGTGTTATTTATTTTTACATAAAATGGTTTGGCCATCTCAAACTATATTTGACTAATATAAATTTTTAGATATTTTTACAAAAACTTAGATTACAATTTTTTTTTTCATATCCAAGAAATGTTTTGGATGTGGTTCATAGTTACGAGAACCAACTCTTCTTTTCACTACATCTCTTGTATTGGGTGAAACTCTTGTATTGTCTTTCCAAAATTATGCAAGTAAATATTTAAGAGCATCAAATATAACCTTGTATTTTCATTTAATCATACTAAAAAATGCTTGGATCTCATAGGTATTATCATCATTAAGTCTTTGTCATCTTCTAATTACTTTCATTAATATTTTTTAATTATGTCCAATGCTTGACTAGTTTTTGAAACCAATCACTATTTACCTATTTGACCACTTACTGCGCAAGTTGTAATTATATGCTAGGTAGCATTACAATAATTTTTGAATGATTTTAAGCCTACAATATGATATGTCATTTATATTTTCAATAATTTCATTCTTTTCATCATCCATGTTAGATGTTATTAGTCATAGCATGTACATTTTAGGTCTCATCTTAATCAATTTCATCAATGAAACAAACACTTGACATTTTTTACTATCAAAATCTAATTTATCAGATAAATTATCCCAAATTTTTTTATCTAGTATTTTTGAAAGGTGTTTAGACATTTTTTAATACATTATGATAGCATATAGACCACTTAAGTTGAATCTTGTGTCCATTGAGTGTGGGTCCACAAGTATTTTATTAATTTTAAAAAAAATAATACATAGAAAGGGTGCTAATATGTCATTAACCATTTTTAAAAATCCAGAAATGAATATATAGTTTTCATCTCATGATCGGTAAAAATCTACTAACTTCTATAACCAACTATTTATGGGAATGCAACCTGTAAGGTAGTTTTATTATTAACTCACATATAAATCTAACTTAATTTATTTATGAGGGTGTCTTTATAAAAAGAAGCATTCCTATTTACATTTATTTAAATTAATTTACCATAAATCCTAAGCTAAGTTAAGACTTTGGAACAAGTCCTAACAAACCCCCCTATGATCCAAAGTCAGTTCTTTGGAGACATACCAATAATTTTTCTATTTTTTTAATTTTGATTCTATCAAGGGGTTTGATGAAAATGTTAGCTATCTAATCAGTAGTTGGGAAATATGTTGGATCAAGTGTTTTCTTCTCCATTATCATTTGAAGATAATGATATTTGACATCTATATGTTTTGTTTTGGAATGAAATACTAGATTTTTGGACATATTTATTGCACTTTGATTTTCAATGTATACCTATGTAGAATAAATCCAAGAAATATAAAGATCTTCAAGAATGCACCATAAGTAAACAATTTCTCTAGAAGCATCCCATGTCACAATGTATTATAATTATGTTGATGAATTTACCATTATATCATACTTCTTACAAAACCAAGAAATGGTAGTTAAACCCATATGCATAGTGTATCCTATTATGGATACTTTGTCATCTACACATCCACCAAAATATGCATCACAATACCCAAAAAGTTTGAAGTTCTTATTGTGGTGATATTTGAGGCCATATGTATTTTTTCCCTAAAGGTAACGAATTATTGTTTTTGTTGAATGCCAATGAATTTCTCAAGGCTCATGCATAAACTTAGATAAAATTCCAACTAAAAATGATATATCAAACCTAGTAGTCATCAAATATGTCAAACCTCCAACTAACTATCTATATTTGGTACCATAAAAATAGGAACTACCATCATCCTTAGATAATTTTAAATTAATTTCGATGGGAGTGAAATAATATTCGCAATAAATCATGCCAAACCCATTTAATAACTCAAAAACATACTTAGTTTGTGAAATGAAAATAATTTTCTCTTTTGGAGTTATTTATATGCTAAGGTAGTAGTGAATATGTCCAATATTTGTCATCTAAAAACCATATTTTAATTCCTTCTTCATAGACTTATTATGGGTTTCATCATTGCCTATGATAAACAAGTCATTGACATAGAGAATAAGAATCACTAATTTCTTACCTTTCACTTCAAAATAGAGAGTGCCATTAGATTCACTATGTTTAAATCCAATTTTCTTCAAGTATCAATCCATTTTTTCATACCAATCCCTAGGTTCTTGTTTGATCCCATAGAGAGCTTTGCTCAATTTACACACTTTGTGCTCTACACCCACTTTCTCAAAACCTTGGGGTTATTTCATATATACTTATTCCTATAAATATCCATTCAAAAATGCACTTCTAACATCCATATGCTGTACTTTCCAACCATTATATGCTACTAGTGAAAGGAACATACTAATAGTGTACCATTTGGCAATTAGTGCAAATGTTTCCTCATAGTCAATACCTTCTTTTTGCACATAACCTTTGGCAATAAGTCATGCCTTATGTTTATCAATGAAGCTATATGATTTATACTTGGTCCTATGAACCCATTTGCATCCTATGGTTTGAACATGTTTAGGAGGATCAACCAAAACCCAAGTATTATTGTTAGCTATTACATCATACTCACTTTTCATTGCCTATTACCAAACCTATTTAGTAGAAGCCTCCTAAACAGTAGATGGCTTAGTGGAAGAAGTAGTAACAACCATTGCATAGTTCACCTATTTACAAGAACTCCTAGGACCTGTTAGACCAACTTCATCCACTTTCAAGTCAAAAAAAGTACCTTTAGCCCATTTTGGATACTTATCTAAATTATTCAGATCAAGAGAACCAAAATTCTCATCATGTGTACCAGTCAAAGAAAGACTTAGATAATTTTAAACATTATCTAAGTCATCAAACTATGAAATAGTAGAGGAAATATAAGGGATATTAGTCTCATATCACAACCTATAAGATTTGGCCTCATTATTCAATCCCTTATCATGTTTTGCAATATTCATCTCTAACTTGTCAAATTGAGAATCAATATCTATAGTGTTCATAATACCAAATTCATCAAATACCATATATTTACTCATTATGAATTTTCTTATATCCTATACAAGTAAATGATACCCCTTTATATTTTCTGAATATCCAAGAAATATGCATTTTTGAGTTCGTGATTCTAACTTAGTTATATGTTCAGTGGGAACTAAGTGAAAAAAATGCATCCAAAAAATTTCAATTTCTTAACTTTTGGTTTAAACACATACCAAGCCTCATATGGAGTTTGTCCCAAAAGTGTAGCTGTAAGGGACCTATTTCTTAAATATACTATAGTACTAATGGCTTCAACCCAAAACTTATCATCGAGATGTTTATAGTGCAACATAGTTCATGTTGTGCCCTCTAAAGCCTTATTCATTTGTTTATATACTCCATTTTGTTTTAAAGTTTAAACATTATTATATTGTCAATGAATGCCATGTTCCCAACAATAATACAAAAACTCATTTGAAGCATACTCACCATCATTATCTGAATGAAGAGTGGCCAAGTGTGAACCTATTTATTTTTTGACTAAGTGTAACCAATCAACAAACTTAGTGAAAAATTCTAATTTATTTTTCATGAAAAATAACCAAGTCATCCTAGAAAAATCATCGATAAATAACACAAATACCTATACCCTCTAATGGATGACTTATTCATGTCACATACATCACTTTGAACTAACTACAAACATCTGTTAGCTCACCATGAAGAATTTTTAGGAACATTTCCTCAATTTTTTTTGCCCAAATCATCTATTAGCTTAGCATAATGAGCAGAGTTAAACTTAGTCACTTTTTGTGGCCTCTAAATTTTATCAAAAGGAATCCTACACTGAGAGGCAATGTGACCAAATATTTCACATCTATGACACTAAATGTCTAATCTACCTCAACCTATACCTCTATAAGGTTTGTGACCTTATCCTTTATCACTCATCTCATTTGAATGAGAATGAATAGATTGTTGATTTGAATAATTTTTATAATGATATCCTCTACCTTAGTTCTGAAATTTGCCTCCTCTATAACCTCAACCCCATCTATAATTATACCCTCTATAGTTTTGTTGACTAGAAGAAGATGAACTAGGCTTAGACTCTGAAACATGGGCTTCCTCAATTTTCTTAGATTTCATAGGTAGAGAGAGGTCATGTTGAATAATTAACTTAGCTAATTTATCAAAAGTGATTCTTGTGATATTGTTAGAGACATTCAACATTTCTAAAAAGTTCCTATAGCATGTACATAGTCCTTTTAATGATTCAATAACTATGAGATCATCATCTAATTTTACAAAACCAACCTTAATATATATATATATATATATATATATATATATATATTATTCAACTTAGAAATGTATTCTCCCATATCCCCATCTTCCTTTAATGACAAAGTAAAGAATTGCATGTGGATGTCTATCTTCTTATGCTTAGGTTTCTTATCATAGAAATCAAATAAGGTTTTCCATGTAGTGTAACTATGAGGAGAGTTTCCAATATGTATGTAATTATCTTGAGTACAAAAACAATTGATTAAATCTAGGGCCTTAGAATCATGTAGATCAAAAACATCAAGTTTGGATTATTCTATAGGCAATGCAGGATTTTTATTCTTTACAACATCCCATAGCTCATTAAAAACAAATGAAGCTTCCATCAAATGTTTCCAATCAGAATAATTAGAAATCATTAATCTACAGCCATCTAAAAGCAAAATTTGAATCTTTGTCATATTGAGATGAAAATAAGTGTAAAAACTAAAATTAAGTGTGACACAATGCAAAATAAATGTGATAAATGAAAGAAATAACATACTCATTGATATAAATTTTCACAAGATAATGCTTCTATATGGTTTTTAACTTAACCTCCATGCAGAGCAAAAAATATGTTTTATGATTTTTGCACTTAACCTCACCAAAAAATCAAATATTACAACCTTATTTCACCAAACTTAAAAGAAACAAACTTCTATTGTATTTTTACAACTAGTATTCATGATTTTACAACATGTATTGTTTTTACAACTTGCAAAGCATACAAAAAAATATTTTAAAAAGGAATATTCCATTCAAAAAATATATACCAAATGGAAAATTCTCCCAAAAATTATATTGGACCCCTTGACCCTCTGCTTTCAAATATTTACACAAAATTAGCACATCCAAGTTCTCTAAAAGCATTTACAAGATATAAGAGAGAAATTTACACATGAACTTGATTTTATGCTTTATGAGAATTTAAAAAAATTACTTGGGCATGTAAAATTTGTTTTATCCATGAAATATTTTCCAAGTAAAAAAGAAATAGATGCTTTGCTTAGCTTGTGTGGGACCCTCTCAAACCCTATATTTTTGAGAAACTATATTGAAAACTTTACAAAATGAAAAAAATATTTTTCTTGAGACTTCCAATGCCATATGGATGCCAAGGTTGCTTTGGGAAAAATTAAAAACTATTATTCCATTACTCTAGACCATCCAATTCTATACAAGGCTATACCATTTAGGATTTTCCTCTATTTTAGACTTCTAGAGAGGATTATTATGAATTAAATCTGATTTTTGATGAGTTGAGGTGTTGAGGAGGCAATACTAGTGTAAACAGAATGATATGGTCTCAAAAATTCATCTTGGATAACATCTCAGAGGAATTTGGATACCAGATTTGATCTTTTAAAAACTTAAACATATCAAAAACTAACCAGATTGATTTTAATAAAAATGCCAACCATACTATATGATCACAAAAGTTTATAGATTGAAAAAAGTCATACAAATGCTAGTTTGAATAGAAAATAGGGTTTATAAATCATATTTCATCAAACTAAAACATGGGAACCATTATATAATGTTGAAAAAAATGAAGGATCTATGTTTTTATTTTTGTTTTAGGAATATGGCCATACAACACAAGCTTACTACCATGTAGATTTACTCATAAACCAATGTAAAATATTTGAAAAACTAAATATTTTAATAATTTTTCAAAATTTTAACCTTAGACTAAAGTTACTAAAGGCATACCTTATACCACTCATGCATTTTTCTAAATTTGATTTCATGTGAAGCTTCTTTTTTCCCACATGAATAAATATTTCACCTTTGCTTTCACCTAAATTCACTGTGCTCCTGATTACCACGCTTTGATACCACTAATAGAACATAAACCACTTTGGTTGAATCTTGTGCCCATTGAGTGAAAGTCCATAAGTATTTTATTAATTTAAAAAAACAAGTACATATAAAGGGTGAAAACATTCTTTTAACCCTTTTTACAAAGCTAGACATGAATATATAGTTTTCACCTCATGATTGGTAAAAACCAACTAACTTCTACAACCAACTATTTATGGAAATAAAACCCATAAGGTAGTTATATTATTAACCCATATATAAATCTAACTTAATTTATTTATGAGGGTGTATTTATAAAAATAACATGCCCCATTTACATTTATTTAAATTAACTTACCAAAAATGATGAGCTAAGTTAAGAATTTGGAACAAGTCCTAACACATTGTTTCAAAAAAAACCATCAACTTCAATTAAGTACTTGAATTTTATACACATAATCCTTGGAGGTATTTTTAATGGTGAAATTTTTTAAGAGGTCATTTCAAAATCATTATGTTCACTACTAGTTTATTCAGTGTTAGTTTAATTGTTTAGTTGTGGGATAATATTTTCTTCATTGTTACTTTCATCATTATGTGTTCCATGAAATTGCCTTCATTGATAGGGGTAAATCATCATGAATATATTCATAATCAAGAAAATACAAAAACTTTATACTTTAAATGTGGACTTCTAACATAATATATAATTCTATGTAAATATTTATCACCATTATTAAATTAATTATTGTTAATTTCATCATTATCTATGACATTTGGCTTATTAGGGATAGTGCTTGTGCCTTGTATTAATAGAAATGCTTGCATTCACACCTTTTATTTTTCTCTCAACTCTTCTAATTATTTTTTTGTTTTTTACTTTAACTTTTTCTTTCTCTTTGACTGAGCAAATAAAAATTTGATTATTTCTTATGGTGGGGACCCAAAGAACAATTTGATTCCTTTTGATGGTGATGGACCCAAATAATAACTTGATTCCTCTTGTCTTCATCATGGAAAATATATAATGATGTAGAGAATGTCTACGAGGTCATAATTTTCAAAAAATAAATGTTGGGCAATGACTTTTTGTCTATTGAGATAATAATGCATACACATTATAACACATATGCATTATAGTGAGTACAAGTTATAATGCATAGATATTATATATATTATATTTATGTGATCATATATTGACTTGGTAGATTTTTCATTTTTTTTTATATGATATTGGGGTTAATTGACCCCAAATTATTTTCATATAGTCAAAATTAGGTTCACATGGTTCAATTTAATCCAACTTATAATAATCATTATAATCATGGACTAATTGGGTAAATATGTCAAGAAACAAGAGTTAATTTATCCCTTTGAATCACATAATAGACTCACAATTAGGCTCAAGGGGTTCATATTGGCCCAAATTACCTTTGTTTTTGAATTTATCATAAAATTAGGGTTGATTAAACCATATGTTAAATCTTATAAAATCAATTATTGACCCATAAATTAGGTTCACATAGCTCAATTTTTCCTAAATGGCATCCCTAATTGATCCAATTGACTAATTAGATTAATTAATAATAGAATCAAACTTAATTTAACCCCAAATCATATCTTACACTTGTAGTTAGGTTTAAGGGGCTCAAGTTGGCCCTAATTTCCTTTGTTATTGAATTGGTAGACTATTTTATTTGCTTTGTTATGATATTGGGGTTGGTTGACCCCATATATTACATCATGTATAGATAAAATTAGGTTCATAGGGTTTAATTTCATTTGGAACTTGCATCACTAATTCCAATAATCAACTAATTGGCTCAATATATTGGGAAATATGCTCTAATTTATCCCTAAATCACATCTTACACTCATAATTAGGTTAAATGAATTCTTATTGGCCCTAATTACCTTTATTTTTACATTTGTGTTTAGGTTTTAGGGTTGTAAAAATTGACCAATAGGGTTTGAGTATTTCTTCTAGGATATATCTATCATGCCTTTTCAATGAAAATCAAGATGTTATCTCTGAATCAATCTCTTATATCATAAAAAATATAACACTTTATTCTAAAATAAATAATTAATAGAGAATTTGTTTCCTGAGTATCATCTTCATGACCACTTTTGAAGTGAGATATTTGTACCAATTCATTCCTCAAAAATACTAATGTAGGTTTGTATTCATTCATGCTTATTATCCTTTACCTACATACAAAACATTTGAATTGATAATGTTTCATTGTGATTGAATTTAAGATGATGAAACATGCTTGTAAAATCCATCAGTCTTTCTCAATCCACTAATATTTTAAAAAATCAAATGCACTTCCAATTTATCCCTTTAAACATGGAGATAATAAGGCTTCATCTCATCTCTCTTTCTTTATTTTCAAACTCATTGTAGACACTCAGATTAGACAAATCACTAACCCAAAATACCCAAGGTTCTTTTATAGAATAATTACTCATTGCACTTACATTTTTACCTAAAATTTTTATGCAATCTTAAATCTAATGGAAAAACCATCATTTCATGAAATCTGGACATATTCCTAAGAATCTATACTTATAGTATTGCCATTTCTCGTTTTATAATTGTTGAAATTAGCTTTCCATATTTCTATTATTGGTTTTCAACCAGTGGGATATTAGATTACAATATAGCTATTATTGAATTTCAAATTCTATTATGGAATCAAATTCCAATTATATCTTAAATGATTTTTCACCTTTAAATTCATATTTAGGGGAAATGGGTCATGATAATTTTAAATAATATGACCCATAGTTGTGATGCTATTTACTAATTATAGTTAGTATAATAATGTTTAATACTTATCCAAAATTTACCATATATTAACCAATCACATCATGACATGGAATATTTAAAAATATTAGTGAAACATTATAAAACACAATTACTGTCACCATGTATACGTATTGGAAAATATTTTTTATTGTCCATGTGCCTAATGTAAAACATAATTATCATTATTCTTATTAATCTTGTGTAGATGGGCAAGTGCCCATTCTACAGTAGATATCAGCATATGAATTTTATGCTCATATTATTAATTTAGAGGTTATTATTCTTATCTCAATGTATAGAATGAGCATGTGTCCATTCTACCTGAGCTAATAATATAGGCCTCTATTACTCATATTATTCCTATAGACTTGTGTAGAATTGGCATGTTCTTATAAAACCAAAGATGGTTACCATATAAATTAATCAAAAAATTTAAAATTTCACACTTTATGTATTAGTATATTCTTGGAAATAATTAATTAATTCGCAACCACATTGTTGTCCTTTAAATGGTTTAGCTACTATATATTTATTAATTAATTATTTGTATATGAAAGACTCAATGTGAAGGAAATATAACTAGATTTTGTAATTTGTTTGATCCATGTTTTAATAGGCATTAAAAAATCTAGATACATTGCTTTACCTTCTTCTCTTCAAAAAGTTTCAAAAATTAAAACCTCAAATTTTTATCTACATACACATCCATCAATGGATTGAATTCTTGTTTAAATAAATTTTGAATAAATTTGTTTTGCCTATGAAAAGGTGTGATTACTCATATATGTTTTAAGTCAAGGTTCAAATTTTTTAATTCCATGCCTTATAGTACATCACATCTTCATGATAACGAACCTAATCACAATTTAATGTTAAATCCACAAACTCACATGTCCATAGAGGCCACTTTTATTTTATAGTTAAAATCTAATCCTAAGTATGTTAGCATTTTTTGAGAATGTAAAGGTGTAAATATGGAGAGATAAGTGGACTAAATTTTTTAACAAATCCACACATTTTATTGATGCCATGCTAAAAATAAAATATACCTTGATGAGTCCATGGATTTCTAATGACCCAATTCTAAACTTCAAAAAAAAATTGGTAGTTCAATGCTTCATAAGACTCTCCTCCTTACACCACTAAATTTTTTTAGTGTTTTTCAAATACATATCATCAAATTAGTTTGATATAAACCCAAAGTGTATAGATTTGCATTGCTACTATCACATCTCCCAAGAACTTAAGCAGAATAATGCTAGTAAATAAAAACTATTTGAAAACTACATTGATTAAATACTTCAACATTAATAAAAATATATTATTAGCTCTACATAATTATGAAAATTAATATTCTAAAAAAAGTATTAATCTTACATTCATATTTAATAAAAAATATGGTTACCTCATTAATGGTTTAATAGTAAGAAGATTAAATAGAAGCAGGGCTTAAAAGATTGAATAAAATTTATTAAAATAGAAAAACTCAATGTCAATCTTAAATTCATATTAAATAATTATAGTACAAGTGCAAGGCCAAGTTATTGGATCTTACTTTAGAATAGACATTCTAAAATACCCACAACTCAATCCAAGATGATGTCATATATTAATTTATGACCTTCAATATTTTCACCTTGGTATTTATTAACACGTTCAAGTAGTGGAAGGTATGATTCAATGGCCTCATGTCCTTTTCCAAGAGTCTTAATTGATCCACCTTTCCATTTTTTATTTGGTGTCCATGCCAAGATGAATCCATACACATCAATAACTTATTTATTTTGTCTAATGTGATCCACGTTTTACTAGGTTTCAAATGATCTTGATACAATGCTTCACCAACTTCTCTCCCTAAGGGTTTCCAATGTTGAATCCTCACCTTTTTATCCACATTTTCACCTTTTGGTTTAAGGCAAATATCACCGTCTTCCCTTCCCAACCATATATTTTCATTTTCATTTGATGGTCATACTAAAATAATTTGTCTCCCATACACATCCATCAATGTAATGAATTCTTATTAAGATTTTCCATTAATATACCAAACATAAATATAATTATTACTTGGGATATGTTCCTTAATGTAGTATTATCTAGGTAAATGAATGGTTCCCATTATTTGGCCATATATATATCATTCTCTTGTATTGTTTATGGATAAAAAATATATTTAACATATTGATACAATTTATAAATGATTTATTTAAATCACACACAAAAAATTCCCAATATGTTATCTTTGGAAGCCATTATTCTCTACCTTTACCTATTGCACTTTTCCCCCAATGTTTAATATATGATTTTATTCCATTTTTTAAATATTTCATTTCTTCAAGTTATTTAAAAGGTGATAGAGGAGGCTTCCCTTTTGGCAAGTTTGGTTCACCATTATCTTTTTTACGCTATATGGAATTGGATAAGACCATTGGAGATCTTTTATTATTTCTTTATATTCCATCATCGGTATGACATTCACAACATGTAACTTTAACATATTAAGTTTGATAATAGACACTATTTTGTGGCTTCCATATAATATGTATCCATGAATGATTTGAATTCATATACTTCCTCAATAAGGTAAGGAGTGAATTTACTTGACCTCTCTTATCATGTTTTATAGGTGTCCATGATATGTGGAAAAGAAAATGTTTCTAGTTTCCATAATGATGCTACTAATGTACCAAAAGTCCCATTTATATCCTCATGGGTGTATCCCACTAGGAGGAAGCTTACATATATATTGTTGAATACACTTCTTGTTGTCAATGTTGATGAAAATTCAAATAAGGTATGGTTCTTATTGTCACTTAAAGCATTATATAGTTGTAAGTAGAGGATCAGTGGTTTTGTTTTGAATGAATTGCTTGTACTAGAAACACTATTAATTGCTTCAACTTGTTCAAATTTTTATTTATACCCTTTACAATTATCATGCACTTCATTTTATAATAGTGCATCATGTAATGGTTTTTTGGATGATCCACAAGTGTACAATAAATCCTCATACTCATCAATTATGGGTTTTTTGAACTTCCTAAGATGCAAATCCAATGATGTGATTGTGTAGTTTACTCCACCTTCAACAAATGGTAAGATGAAGTGGATAAAATCCCTAATTTTATGTCTATGTGTGAACACATTAGTCAAAGTAACTAGGAGGTTCATAACATTACTTATTAACTCTAATTTTCTACCCATCCTTAGTATGGAAGTTTTCATTTTGTACATTTTATGATGCATAATTCTCAATAATCCTTCAATTTTATCCTCTAATTTTAATCTATGGGAGTATTAATGTGAAATACAAATTTGAATTTATTCATTACTCCATGTTTATTCTTATTCAAGTTTTGAGAGTGCTTTTAGGCATGTGTGGGCTCTATGTTTATTGTACAGATCAATACAATCATCACAATTGGTGAATAATTTTTTCTTTGAAATCAAAATTATTGAAATCTTTTGTTCATTATGTTACTAAAACTTGGCTATGATATTGGTGGAAGTTTCAACAATTCAAGATCCTTTTACACTTATTTTACATTAAATTATTGGTATATAATGTAAGAAGCATTCTTTGAGGAAATTTGATTCCATCATGTCCTAAACAACAATTTAAATGCATAGAAATATTTAAATTTATCTCAACCATTTTTGATATACAAGTTACTATTGCAATGGTATTTGACTTTTCTTTCCCTTTCTTTGTGTTACTATTTACTACATGCCTACGACCATTTATCTAGTCTACTTTATGACTATAAAAGGTATTCCTTGGGCACTCATAAGCTTTGTGCCATGCATTTTGATAGACATCCATCCCATCACATTTCATTATATGCACCTTAATATATTTTTCACCCACATTAAATATTTAATTTTATATTAATGCATCTAACATAAAATTCTTTCTATACTCTTCATTCATGGCTCTAATTTTGTGCCATATAAATGTGACTAAAGTTAGGGTATTTTTTTCAGATAGTCAAATTTTCAGTACCAATTTTTCACATTCTCTACTTCATCCAAAACATTGAGCATTTTTTATCCTCATCAACATTTTTATTTGACAAACTAGCTAGAGGAGAATTTATTTTTTGATTTATTTGAGCATTGTAGGGTCTTCTGGTCACTTTATTGGAATGATTTTAATTAGTGGCATCAAAATAAACTTGATATACCATATATAATTTCTTTTCTTTTAATGAATCCCATATTTTCACCTCAACCTCATATGGGACTTCTTTGAATCTCACATATAGAGGAGAACCATTTATGTTGGACAATTGCCTAGTAGGCCATTATATAAGAGATCCTTTAGATAAGGAGCATTTATTATAAGGATGGTTAAATAGTCTATAAATATGCACACCAAAGGTATTGGCATCTAATCCCTTAAATTGTACCAAGTCTCTGTCAAGTACATTTGTAATTTTTCCCTCTATAACACAATTTCTCATAGATGAGCACAAATGGATAAATTTGGTAGCAATCCCCCTAAACTTCAAATTATGTTCACTGATAAGTACAAGGTATAGACCATTTAATTCAACACTAATTTTATTAACCATAAGGGAGAATCTTGTTTCATTGAAAACCAAATATTTTATTGTCCAAACTATTAATTTATTGGGTTGTAGTAAATTTGAGAAATCATAACATAAATTTACCATATTTTTGAGAATTACACCAAACATCAAGGTTCCTAATCTCTCTTCATGAACTTTATGATATTTTAAAACATGAGTTACAAAACCTTGGACTATGACATTGTCTACACTATAACATTTATGTTTGAGAATGACATTATTTGTGACAAAATAAATTTTATCCTTAGGTTCTGTATAATTGATGGTGTTTTCATTGTCATTACTATAATATCCCTCTTCTATGGCACTATAAGCCCTAAGTCATTAAAAATGTAATCAATATGAACTATGGGAATGGATTGATCTATATGCTTTAACAAATCAATATCTTCCCATGGAATGTAGTATCCACTTTTCTCTACATCTACTAAGGTTTCAAATGCATCAACTGAATAATGAAATTATACGTTTCCATCCAATATTATGTCAACACTCACAATAAAAAATCCTCTTCCCACATATCTATAATGTAGTATCCTTATAATTGGATGCAATCTAACCTCTACAACTTGGTATTTTTCAAAAAAAATTCCACATGATCATCCTTTCCAAATGCAAGATACATCAATTTTATAGTATAAATAATAAACATGAGATCAAAGTAAAAATATGTAAAATCCTATTAGATATAAAAATTAAACATAAATGTGAGATGAAAGAAAAATTGTATAATAATTATTAAATGTAATTTAAGTCTTATGTACTAAGGATCTAAGTGTTGTTAGGAATAAATCTATATTATATAAAAATAATATGTGAGCAATCTGATATGTGAAAAAAAACATTTAATGTAAATATGATCTCAATGTACTATCATGAAAATAATGGAACATTGTCATTAATTATTAATAGCTATAAATATATATTGAAACACTTGAAAATTTGAGTAACAACATCTTTATTGGTAAATTGAGTGGGATCCTTCCTTACCCACTCAAGTTTAAATGAAAAACATTCATAATCTATTAACTGAATTATAGGAAGTCAAGATTTAATTTTTCCAACAACCTCAATGGCTATATGTATCATCTATTAATATATAGTTAACCATTAAAACATGGAATAGACCTATCTAAAATGATTGACTATTAAAATAACTACATTTACCAACAAAGATAAGTTGACTCTGTTATTGGAAATTATCAACATATTTATTAATCACATAAAATAATCAATAAAATAAAACTTGGAGTTGTTCTCAAACAAATGTAATTCTTCCCCTCCTACGTTGGCATCCCCCATATTCGATAATTATAAAATTACACCTCTTATTTTCAACCTAGCCTTGAAGGTGGATAGATCATAGGCAAAATATACTAATCTACCTAGACTTTCTTAAACTTAACCTTGATAGAGAAATAAAAGGAAAACCAGGACTAGATAGCAGAGGGTGGATCATCAAAAACATGAATGAATAGTTATAGTGGCTTGTGTTGGACATCTAGGAGTGAAAACTAATCATGTAGCCAAAGCTACAGTGTCTGTCTAGAGTATTCAATTAGCATCTAGGATGCAAATTGAATATCTCATTATCAAAGGGACCCCATTAACATCCTCAATTTATTATCAAGAAAAATGATACACTTCTATTCTATCTAAATATAAATTTAGGATACCAAAATGATATTAAAAAAATTCCAAAAAGTCTCAATATCACATATTTGTAGAGAAGGTAACAAAGTGGTAGATATCATAGCCAATATTAGTATTTGTAGTCCCTATTTTAATAAATTTTAAAATCTCCAAAACTTAAAAATACATGCAATCATAGTCATTTCAAATGACATGGAAAGATTCACAACCCCTAAGAAAGGAGGAAAATCTAATTATGGCATCTAATTAATGAAAATCCTCACAAACTAGAAATCTCATGCAATGATTTCATCACTCATTATAAGGAAAGGAAACCTTGAGGCATGTTAAGAAAGGACCTAGCTTCATTATCATTAAAACACTAGTCATGATAGATTTAGAATGCAAAAAACTCAAGATGAAGCCAATTTGTAGTAAGACCCTGAGAAATAAGAAATGAGAAATAATGGGAGGTGACCATGATAGTATCAAACCCATTTCTTATAATAAATCCAAGGAAGATCTGGTGGTGTCAAAAAAATTCTCAAAAAGTGGGCTCACTAGTTTTGTGACCATAATTGTTGGACACGATCCTACCATCTCTAAGGATTTCATAAGAGATTAAGAGGAAGGTATCATCAGAATGAGAGGCCTCAGATAAATGTCACCAAGGAAATCATCAAAGATGTAACATGTATGGATTTTCAATGGAAGAAGGCATTCAAGGAAAAAAACTTTAGGGATGAATTGGGAAATACTTTTTTAAAAATAGATAAACCCATTGTCCATAAGTAGAAAGGCTATCCCAAATTGGAGCTACTATGAAAATAGCTAGAAGTTTGCCTTCAAATCATGAAATAAATTATGCTTGAGGGTAAATTATCTATAATTTTATCACACCACATCCTAATTATGAATCATTTTAAAGGGCACAAAATTAGTCTTCCCTTTTTCTTTCTAAAGTCCGTGGAAGCCACTATGACTTCCTACAAGTCAAAATATTCCATTATTTTACTACACCAAGGAATCAAGAGGGGTGAGTAATTATTGGTAAAATACGTGGTTGAATCCATTCAAGTGAATAATGGGGAACATGACTCATAATACAACACTAAGGAAGAAATTGTAACTCATGAGGATGATGACTCCTTTGCCCAAGAGGTGAATCCATTTGATAAGTCCACCCCTATTGAGAAAGAGGATAAGAGCAAAGGAAAATAAAAGGATAAGGATCCCTTGAGTGATTTAGAGGAGACCTATACTACCACCCCAAGAGGAAAAGATATAGTCATGAAGAAAAATAAAATACCTAAAACCCATACCCCTAGAAGCAAATAAATTATGGAATTTGACAAGGTCATGGAGAAGTTATAAATAAAACTTTCCATGAAAAAATGTATATACATTGAGATGTAAGAAGTGAATAAGATGAGGTTCCAACTATCACTCATTCAATCTTAAGAAACATTCTTCAACAATGGAGGAAAATAGGAAGTTAATTCAACAAGTAGTAAGGTGGAGGTGGAGGCTACCCCAAGTAAGAAAAGGAAATAGGATAAGAGTGAAATAGACCAAAATGTTTTAGGAAATAAAAACCAAAGAAAATAAACTAAAAAAACATAAAATAGGAGATGGCTGAACAAAGTGGAAGGCTCTACACAAGGCCCTAGTAAGAGAACTTAGGGTCATCTCTAGAAATATGAAAGTAAGAAGTGGATATCATTACACTGGTTGAATACTCTAACTCAAAGGAGTCTTTCCCTTAACCCATTCCAGTACTTTTATTTTTCTCATTGATTTTTTGGTTATGATATCTTTGCTTAATCTTGGTTGTAGTTTCCTATTAGTTTACTATCTTTTTGGATGAAGCAAACTTTTTTATGTTTGGCAACCCACAAGACTTTTCCCTATATATGTTTTTCTCAATTATATATATATATATATATATATATATATATATATATATATATATTGGTGTTATGATATGAATGGGACCCTTTAAACCCCAACTTATAAAATTATCAAATAAAATAACAAAAGATAATATAAAGATGTATATGTTTACACATAACACCAAAATAATTTATATATGGAACACTAATGAATTTAATAATTTAAAATTAAAATAACGCTAACTCAACTTCTAATAAAACATGATAAATTAACACCTCTAAAGGAAATTTACCTCGAAGCCACATGTCAAAAAATCAAATTTAAATGGAAAGTTTGTCATCATAAATTATTGGGAAGAAATTAATTCCCATGATTTGTCCATGACTAACCTTGGCTTGGTGTCTCATGACTATTCTATGGTCTCAAAGCAATTTTAAATCCATTTTCAAACACAATACCAATAAAAATGGAATATCTAGAGCTCTCTATTCCCTCAACCCTTAAATTTACAAATTCCACTATCAAATCCATAAAGCTATTACAATGGTGGATCTTAGTCATACTCAATCACCTTCTTTGTTCTTATTAAAAAAAAACCAAAAATATAAGGACACAATTTTTTATTTACCATCTCTTTATGGTAAATTCCCTCATTACACAGTCATTTACGAGAACATGCTCAATGTGGTGGAGTAAAGCGATGATGATGATGATGATTTACCCCTAACTCAAAGAATGAGAGTATAATGTCCTATTTTATTTATATTATTTATGATATGTCAATGGGTTTCCCATGATCACTTGCATAGACACCCAAAAATGACAAAAAGGATTTGTAAAGACTTTGGCATTATTCATATTAATTATATTGAAAGTTTTTAGAATTATATACAAAACATGGCTCAAATGATTTTTACCCTACTTTGTATTAAACTATTAATATGAATCCTATGCCATGGTGGCTATTTTAAAATAGAAGATCTCTTATATCAATCATATTATGGTTATTATTGGCTTAGTACCATGACCACATAGTCATAATTCTACTAGGAGGAAAAATAGTAACACCTATATATTTACCAAGGATCTATGTCCCAGATAATTTTGTTGAGAAATAAATTGCTTTCCAATTGACTAGGGTCATAGATGGATACCATAAGGGCCATACTAAATACATCACCCAAGTATGAGGGTACTAGTCAAGACTAGATTTCAATAATGGTCCATTTTACATAATATAAGAACAATATTGGATTGTTAATTGATAATATTCTTAATATGTTAGAATTTTATAGAATATGTATATGATAATTCTACATAAGACCATATTAATTTTATTAATTAAGAATCTAGTTCAAAGTTACAAAGAAAAAAAGTATATGAAAACTTGACTTTGTGTGATGATGTCACATGTATTAATCACACACTTGCATCACAAGTTTTTAAATGGGTAAAAATGAGAAAAAAAGTATCAAATTATGTGACTTTATGAAATGATGTCACATGTTATAATATTGTACTTAAATGCATTCAAAAGGTATGAAGTGGGTAAAAGATGCAAATAAAAGTTTGAAACAATGAGTCTCTATGCAATGATGGCACATGGATCACATTGTCTCCAATTTAAATCATGGGATGCATATAAAATGTACCAATCAAAATTTAGTGTTAATTTATTTTTCATATTAGGATGTTCCACCATGTGGCACTTGAAACTTTATATAAGGGACACATAACACCATCATAATTCAAAATTTCTCAAATATATTTTAATTTCCATTTGTAATATTGAGTATGCATAGTTCCTATGCAATTTCAATTATCTAATGTGAAAGATAGCATAATGACATCCCCAAATCAAATTGAAACTCCATATTAGTTAAATACTAAACTAATGAAATTGACCTAAAAATAATAGTTTACCCTTTTATTGGAAATCAATGATGTATAATAACTTAATCACATAAAATAATACTACATTGATAGATATGGGTTAGTATTCATGTCCCATTCAAAACTCCACTAATTCCACATCAGATCATGCTTAGAATTAGAGTTCAAGATAAGATTATAATAAATATATATGCCTTATCTAATTTTTATTCCTTAAACTTTAAAATAATATTACCATTTGAAGGTAAATGTTGAATAGATAACAATCATAATAAATTCAAGATGTGCTTGAGTGGCTTAGTTATGTCCACCCCACCTAGGTTCAAATCTTGCATGGCATGTGAGGCCGGTTGTGGTCCTTGGTGATGTAGGTGATGTTGTTGATGTCATTTATATTTATGATGTTGGTGATTATGGGGATGTAAGGGGATTTGAACCTCCCGTTTGTGTCCTAGACTAGTTCATAGCTCCATTCAATGTTGCCCCCTCTATTTCATAGCTCCATATTTTGTAAAAGCATTTACACATATCCAATAAAAAAAGAAAAAAATGTTGGAATACAAATAGATACTGAGAGGGGGTGAACCAATATATTTATTAATTTAGTCATTTTTAAAACCTTTTAATGCAGATTAAAACTATATGCAAAGATCACAAACACACAAATAGACACAACACAAGATATACTATGGAAAACCCAATATGATAAAAACCACAATGAGAATAACTGCTAGAATCTACCATTTTAATCTAGTCTCATAATAAGGAACCTTACTAGTTTTAAATTTTAAGGGCACCAACCCTAAAGAGATATCGATCCCCTGATTTAAGAGCACCTATTCTAAGGAAGAAACTATTCCATAATATGAACACCAAATCAACTTATCTAATGGCACCAACCTATCAAATTGATAATGGATCTATAACTCCAAATTATAATATAGATTTATAAAATAATCTAATCCTCTATTCTCTACTATAGGTTTGGTCTGTAAGTACTCATTCTCTGTACTTCATCTCTCTTCTCTTCCACTCTGCCTCTCTACTTTTGTATCTCTATATATATCTCTATTTGACACACTTCATCAATCTCTTATCTCTACCTCTCTCTCTAAATGTGAATTTGCTCAAATGATAATATAAATAGCTCCATCAACATTTGCCTATGTATTATATGTCATATATATAAGAAATTGATCTAGGGTTACGTATCTTCTCTATGTTCACACTTGTTTGCTAACACATCACAATCTATTTTGGACTTAGTTCATTATCTCTTGAACTCATGCAACACCACCATGGTTCCTAGTATTTTAATATATATATCATATAATGGACTCTAGTTTTGATGCACATGCATATTTACATAGATTTGATCGATTACAAAAATCAAACTCATTGTCTATGTTGTGATTTATAGCTTAACTACATGTTCTAGTATGTTCATGTGATTGACCATTAGAATAAACATATATCTTTAAATATAGATCATTGATATTAGTTTTGACACCACAATCTAATGATCGACATTCATATAGCTCAAATTTAAAACATGTCCATTCGATCAATCTCTAATAGGATTATGCTATCTATTCGAACCTTGTATACATATGGACTTTAACTATTCAACTTTTAAACATGTTTGTTAATATTCTTGATCTGAGATCCTAAGTGTTGTTAGATCTTCAAAATAGCATGATCTTTACTTCTATCTTGACATTAAACATCAAGATATTTATCCCATCTCACTGCTTCTTGAGTATTTAGAATGTTTGCACTCCATTAATCTTCTCAAAATTGGTATTTAACTCACCACTATGTTGATAAACCTCAAGAAATTTATCCCATTAACTCCACTCACTCTATTATATATCCCTTACACAATTTTCTACTCACCATCAGATCTTCTAACAAGCTAGATCTTTATCTTTGCTTAACTCTCAAAAATGTGACACTTGGCGTTATCACGTGCCTTTTTCACATTGCTATCAATTCTCATTATTGAGAAACTAATCATTCTTGCATTGATCATTGAATAATTGAATTTAAACCAATCTATAGATTTATTATGTAATATTTATGATTGTGACACTTATCACTAACACATTTACTTAGAGGTGTCTTTGATAATTTGACTTCATTACGCTTTGTTATATCTTTAGCATATGATTAAGAGCTAGCCATTGATCAAGTTGAGACAAATACAAAGTCTAAGACTTAGAAAATATTAAGTCCTTTGATTACTGCTTGAGCTAGTAATTTCTAGGTTAAAGGGGTTAGTTTTATAATGACAACAAAGGCTTGAGTTATAACTTAAGCTATCAGGTCTAGGTTATATCTAGTCAACATCAAAATAAAAAATCATGTGAATGCCATGATTTAAACCCTTAGGTTTTATTTGAGAAACCCTATAATGTCTTAAAGAAAAGATAATTCAATTTTAGGGTCATCAATCCTTATCTAAACTTGCAGATCATATATTCAAGATGCTCATGAAAAACCCATAACAAATATTCTATCTATTTCCTTTGAAAATACCCATAAATTTTAGGACCTTATGCTGATTTGACTATGGGGACCATTTCAATATGCTTGGAAGGCTAACTTTGTACCTACATATCTCTTGTTGCACTTAGTTGCATGACCTACAATTTAGCACATAAGATCCTCTCACAAAGGGGATTCTATCCATATATTCATCCACTCTTGAAGCCTTCATATGTGCAAGATATTACATCATCAAAGTGACTACTTAGCTTTATCTTGCAATGTACAAATTTGAGTAAGTGTTGGAAAACACTATCAAAATGCCTGGGGGGGCCTACTTTATTCATGCATATATTTTGTCATGCTACATCAAATGACATAGGATTCAGTACATATAAACTAGGCACAAAAATGAAAAAACCCATATTATCATTTTATCTTGACATATCCATTTGTGTAAATGCTGACCTCATCAATATGCTTACTTGCCTCTATATAACCTTGTTGTAAATTTGGCTAAGTTTAGAAACTTAGTGTATTTTGTTCAAGTATCCAACTTTGCATCCCCATATGTTCTACCACACTTCTTTTCATGACTTTAAATGTGGTACATAATAACTAGGGACTAATGTGATCATATCTATATGACCAGCTCCCCTAGACTCATCCACATGTGGCAATGGTGATGTCAGTGAACTGGCTTCTCAAATTTTCTTCTATATACCCAAAATGTCTTGATGATCAATATAAAGAACCAAATGAATTCCACTCATGTACACAAAAATTCCAATCATCCTTGACCTCTAATAGGATCCTTTGCACATATTATAATCACCATACTTAGTCTTGAACATCAATGACATTCTCATAATGTTTCTTTTGACATCAATGACAATTATATTTCCAATAATAGTGCCCTTTATCATTGATGGAAAATTAAATGCTCTAATATTATAATCCTTCTCTAGCATTACTTGCATTGGATTCTGATGAGTATGAGTTGATAATGTTCATACAAAAACATTTCCCTTGCTTTTCTTCTTTGACATTTGCACTTCTTCTCCCCATTTGACATCAATGGCAAAGGGAATCTTTCTCACTATTTTTCCAAGTGTCTCTCCTCCTTTATTAGATAAAGGAGTTTATCCAAGAAAATAAAACCATCAACTCATTAGATTTTTTTCAAAAGTATGCATACCTAAGTTTCCATTTCTCTCTTGATCCAGGGATTAACAAAGATTCTATGAGACTCCCCCTAGACTCATGCCCTATCACTAGGATCTAGTGACGTGATGTAAAATCCACCACTCCTAACTTCTATCTAAAATAATCAAATTTTTATTTGGGAAGAGGTTTGGTGAATATGTCTACAATTTGATCCGTATTTGGCACATACTCCATTATGACCTCTTGATCTGTAAACTTTTCTCTTAAGAAGTGATAATTTATTGATATGTGTTTGGTTCTTGAATGCATCACTAAATTATTTGATATATTAATAACACTTGAATTATCATAAAGAATAGATATATGTGATGTTTACTCTACCTTGATGTCTTTGAGTATTTGCTTCATTCACAAGACTTGAGTGTAACATGTCACTACTGCTACATACTTTACTTTTACTATAGAAAGATTAACTAGGTCTTGATTTTTTGCTTAGCCATGAAACAAGTCTATTTCCAAGGAAAAATACACCACCACTAGTTATTATTATATCATCCACACTTCCTACCCAATTAGAATCTGTATAGGATATCAAAGTGAAATCTCCACTTGTAAGATACCACAGGCCATAGTCAATTATGCTTTTGATATATCTAAATATCTTTTTCACTGCATTGACATGTGACTCTTTAGGATAAGCTTAAAATATTATAACCATGCACACCACTTACATGATATCAGGTCTTGATGTAGTTAGGTATAACAAGATACTTATCATTGATCTATACATAGTCTAATTTACATCAAGGGACTCATCCTATTTTCTCAACTTGCATCTAGTTATCATGGGGGTATTAATTAGTTTTCTATCTTCCATTCCAAACTTCTTGAGAATTTTCTTTGCATACTTAGTTTGGGATATAAATATCCTTTCATTAGATTATGTTATTTGTAGACCAAGGAAGAAATAAATTTATCCTAGCATAGACATCTAAAACTCACTTTGCATATAGTGTTATTTCTACCACCAAAGATGATCTCATATACATAAATAATAACAATTAACATATGTTTACTTTATAATTTGAAGTATAGATTATTTTCTACACATCCTTTATTGAAACCTTGTTGTTACAAGTATTGGTCCAATCTTGGATACCATACTCTAGGTTCCTATTTTAAACCATAAATATCTTTCTTCTATGGATCTGTGAATTTAACTCAAAAGAGGATGGTTAGTATGGTGTTAGTTCCACAATGAAAAAAAAAGAAATAAACACGCTAATAGCATAACATCTCTAGGCCTAGACACTAGGGAGAAATTAGTTAACAAAAACAAATGACAAACACAACTAAAAAGCAAGGAATAAAACACAAGAATTCCTTCACCTTCCTTAGATGCTCTAAATTCTTTTGTAGTAGTGGCTTTCTTGATTTTGTGCTCATGAATTCCTTAGCAATGGAAGCTTGGCTACCTCCATTTCTCCTTGGCAACTCTGTCTTATGGCTTGGCTTGGCTTAGAATCAATTTGGCATGGTAACACTAGTTTTAATGGCTCCTTGAATAATTTGTGCATTATAAATTTGAACAAAAATATCTTTTGAAATGATGTGGTAAGGCCTCCTATTTATAGATTTTTACAAATGTCTAGAATCAACCTAAACCATCCATCTCAAGATTTAGATGTGTGGCTAAGGATTAATCCAATTAAGTAATAAAAATTGATAAATAGGCTCATCAATATTTGGGATAGAGGAGAAACTAAGAGGCATGGAGGGCTTTGATGAGGCATGGGAGGCATGAATCTTGATATGTGTGACATTTATGGCTTAGAGATGTCTTCCCAAGAAATGAGGTCACTTGATGATGTAGATATTCAATATTAATTTATAAAACAAATTATTCAACAAGTTTCCATGGAATTCTTAATTAGGCCTTGATTTAGATTAATTATCTCTTAAGCATGATTAAGCACTTTGTGCACAAATTACTCAAATTGATCAAAATGCCTTGTTATTAGTCAAAATTTTGACTACATTAGAATTGGAAGTCAATGTCAGATGTGTTGGATGTGTTATCCCATTTATGATGTTATCAATATAAATAACAAAGGCACATGTCTTGTGCAATATATTTGATAAGAAAGAGCAATCCAGAGTACCTAGGGGCGAAATTGGCATTTTGAATTGAAATGATCTAATCAAAGTTAGCTGGCCCATAAATTACATTGGCCCATTTAGGGATACCCTAGCCAAAATCAACACTTAAATATGTTAGTTTCACATCATTTAACATGGTTTAGTGATTTAGGCCAACTTGTGCATTTTGGGTAAAAATTAGCAAAAACCTTGATTGAAGGTTATCAATGGCCAGTTTTAGGTGTCTATAATTTTCCCCTATTTGGGAAGATGCTAAAAAACATAGGTAAAGCAATGCCTTCTCAAATAATGAGAGATGGTTTATATACCAAGAAGAAGATGATGGTTAAATAACAAAGATCCAAATGGTTTTGGGAAGCCTATGATGATGCCCCCTCGAGGGAGTGGCTATCACATTTATTGATGGGTAGTCCCTTAAAAAATAAGAAGAAAGGTGGAATTAACTCATGGTTGAGATTAATCCAAATAAGAAAATGCTTGCATGCATTGATGTAAAAAGGATACTAATTTTCCCAAAGGTGGTTATAATCAAGATTAAAAGTCAAATAAATGATTTTCCCATAGGTAGTTATAATCATTATGAGGACCTAGATTGGCTAAAGATGATTGTGCCCCAGTTAGGGCTGATTAGCAAGCATAACTCAAGGATATAACCTAGAATATAGATTAAAGATGAGTAGATGTAAAGTGATGAAAGAGATAGATAGAGGAATGAGATTGATCATAATAAATGATTTAGTTGTACATGTTAATCAGGAGATGCTCATCTTTATTAACAATGATATAACTATAATGGTCAAATGAGTTAATTTGATCAAGGGTGGGATGGAAGGATTTTCTAAGGTAATAAGGAGAATCTTTTACAACTCCATTGATTTTAGACCTTCTTGAAGCTAATTTTTGTTATAGCATGTGACAGTAGGCATCATGATATAACATCATGAAGACTTGGCCAAAAAATGCATAAATACTGACTCCTGATCCAATACACACTTGAAAATAATGCACCAATGATAAAAACCATGATGATAATGTTAATGGATGAATATGGATGGACTCAAGAATAATGTGCTCAAGAAATCACCCAATGAACACATATAGATTGAGTTAAGGCAACAGTGCTGAAAGAAAATAAATAGGCAAGTGAACAAATAAACAAACAAATATAAAAATAAATAAACAAACAACTTGAAATAAACAAATAAATAGAAAGCTTAAAAACAAAATCAAAAGAAAGCATCCTAACAATGACCATGCCCTAGTAAGGCAGATTAAGGATAACTAACTAGTCTTAGACAAGACAAACATTTTTTGAATTTTGAGGCATCTTAACTCGTTAGAGAATGACAAGATACCTACTAAAAAAATGGAAAGAGTGTTTGGCTTAGGTTACTCATAAAATGGTGAGAGCGTATGAAAAAGAGGAATGAGGTGACCTCAACATGAATTGAGCCTAACCCACATAGTCTTGAAATGACCTCAAGTCATAGTAATTCCATCCACACAAAAGGTGAGGAAAAACCAACTAGGTCCCAATAAGTTCTCAAATTTGGAAAATAGCTAGTCAAATGAAAAAAGTGATTTAAAAGTGATGTGGCAATGCATGATAAATAAAATTTTCCCCTAGTTTACCCATAGGTGGTTAGAACTAGGATACAACAACATAGGTCAATGATACTAATTTTCCCATAGGCAGTTATAATTATTAACAAGATTGGTGAGACATTGATTTGCCCATAGGTGGTTATAATCAGGCTCACATAAACAAACTTGATATAGGATTGAAGATATATTTCTAGATTAACTATCACACTACTTTCATAGACTATCATTTAAACATGGACTGGATTGATTATTGAAACTTAATCAAAATCCCCCCATGAAAAGGTGTGAGAAGAACCAAATGAACTAAGATCAAAATAGGATTGGTTAGGATGAATAAAAATAGGCCTTGGTTTAGATAGGAGTGGAATGATAGGATGGATAAATTTTAAGAGGGTTTGCCCCCAAGTGATAGGGTGACTAGCAGGAATATGTGACAATGGTAAAAAGATATGTAACAGCGGTAATGGCATGGCAATGAAATGGCATGGTACATGTTTTTGGCTTGGGTGTGGTTTTCTATTCTATTTTTCCTATTGATGGGGAGATGCACATCCTAATCAACAAATGATACAAATAGAATACTTAATCATGTTAATTGTTACCCCACACCTCATTTGAATAGATGCTCTATCAAAAATGGCTTATATATTTGGTTGTTGAGAATGATTTTGTGATCTTTGTTGGTCATTGATTTTGATTCCTTCAAGTTTTGAGATAAGGTATCTTTATAGCCTATACAAAGGAAAGTGTGGTCATAGATGGTAAATAAGGATAAATAATGGATGGTAGGTCTAATTGTGAAATGGAATGGTAAATGATAATGGAAAGGGTAATAGTGGGGAAATAAATGAAGATTGAGATGTTCAGTCACACATAATGTTGTTGATGTTGGATTAAATATAAATTTTGTTGTGGTGGGGAAAAAGACTTGTTCTCTCAATAAGACCACTAGATTTTTATATTTTTTAATCTTGAGAGTAGCTACCATCTGATTAGGTTATAGATAGGAAGTTATTTGATTTGATCTTTTATTTTGTCTTCATCAAGTAGTGAATAAATTTTGTGCTTAGATATTGGTGCCTCAAAGAGGTTTTCACCAATGAAGTTGTCTTTATTATCTCCTAGCACCTTTGAGAAGGTTTCACTAAAAGATGTAGAGTTTTGACTTTGATTATCTCGTAGCACTTTTGAAAAAGTTTGAATAGGAGAGTGTTATTTTACTTCATGAATGTGGTCTTGACCTCCTTTCTCTTCTTCAACTTCTATGTCACCATGGATGTAGTTCAACAAAGTGTGATTTTTTCAGTCCCAATTGACACTTATGGGAGATGGAATGTCAATAATATAGCTATTTTGGTTTATGGTAATGGCCTATGGAATGATAATGGAATGGGGAGAGGCTACACAATCCTTGTAGAAGATACTAAGATAACTTGTGTCAAGGTTGAATTAATCATCCTCAAAAACCATAGAAGGACCACAAATGTATTCAAACTAATCTACAAGGCATGCATAGTCAATGTTGTAACAACCATGAACATATTCTTCTTCTAAATCTGATTATAACTCAAGGGACTCTAAATTCAATGTTGAGACTAATGTTAATTCTAATTTTGAAGCTAAACCCAATGTCAATTCAAGAATAAAACCTAACTCTAATTTTGATTCTTCATTTGATGGGTACTTTATTACAATGATGTCTTGTTGAATGTTTACTATTAGACATGTAACAACCTATGATGGCATAATGGGCTCCACAAATATTGGTTTGTCAAAGTGAGACTCCTTTAGGATGGTAAAAAGGTCAAGAGACAACTCCTTAGATACTATCTTGTCAATAGGAGGCTCTTGAAAAAATAGGAACATGGTTGAGCTAATTATTTACCCAAAGGTGGTTATAATCATTAAGAAGTGACTCAATAAAGACTAGCTCATCATAGTGAGACTCCTTGACAACTGGCATAAGATTAATAGGAAATTTATCATAGGTTGACTTATCATAAATGGTTTATTCAATAAAAACATCTTAGATTGGTTGGTTTTATTGGCCTTGGTTTCCAATGAGTTGGAAAATACCAGTTTTAAACATAGCTTGGTCTTTGAATGATTGGATGGGTTAAGGTTTAAATGGGATTGGTACTAAACAAGGAATGAATTATGGTTAGATAATGGTAGGGCATTGGGGAGCATGATTCTCACATGAGATAAAGGACAAAGTCCTAAGATGGTAATGATAGGGTAGTGTAGAGCATGGTTTCTTGCACAAGCCAAAATACAAGGTCCTAGAAAGATGAAGGGGTGTTGTGGAGCTTGATTTCTCACACAAAGCAAAGTATAAGGTCTCAAAATGGTAATGGTA
The DNA here is from genome assembly GCA_037957365.1 of Torreya grandis. NCBI lineage: Eukaryota > Viridiplantae > Streptophyta > Pinopsida > Cupressales > Taxaceae > Torreya > Torreya grandis. Next base: position 1,048,288 of record JARHVA010005569.1, on the reverse strand, counting down.
CTCCTTATATATTACAAATATTGATAGCTCGTATAATCTAGAGGAGGGTTAGGGGTAATCGATGATTAGATAACAAAAGGACATTATGGATCTTAATTGCTTACATAAGCTAAATCATCCAAATCCTCTTGATAAACTATATCATCCCAGTTATGAGTTGGCTCATAAGCTAGATCTTGACTATGTTCCATGTATTGATTATTGAAAAGAGGGTATGGATTCATATCCTAAACAACACGATCTATAGTTGGATCTGCAAAGTCCTCTTCACAAGCCTCTTCATACCAATCAAGGTCTCGCATTGGATTGTAATTTATTTCATGACTTTTTTTTCATGAATGATTAATATCAAGTGGATGGAAATCTATCTCACAAACCATATTAGCAGCATTGGGGTCTTGACTAAAGCCATAAAAGTCATTTTGTGCGGCCATTCTATCATAAGTTGGATTTCACATGACTCCACTATAAGTGTATCAAGACATAACTACATAAATGATGAAGGCTCCAAAAAAAAGTCTTAGAGTTATACAAACTCTAAAAAACTATGTCCAAAGGATAAATGGTTCAAACTTGGTCTAACTTGGTTGAAGGGGTGGAGTTGTATCTCCAATGTGGTCTAAAAGTGGAGTTGTATCTCCAAAATGATTTGTGCTAAGACTTGTCATAAAAAACTTAATGTTAAACATCTAATGTCAAATTTCATACACACAAAAGGTCAAGCATCTGAATAAAAACTGGTATGTCAAAGGTCTAGGTCAAAGTATTCTAAACAAGGTCTAAACTAGGAAAGAGAAAAGTTGAGTTACTAGGTCTTTTGTCCAAATGCAGAGTTAAAATCTAGGCTCAAACAGATAGGCATGATGTGATTTGATTTAATCTAACAAATTTGGAAACAAATTTGACATAAAATTGACACATGGAATTAAACATAAACATTATTAGTTGGCATAAGGCATAAGATAAAATGCTCTTTGAGAAAGGCTATGTTTTCCTAGATAAGGGCACAAACAATGATGAGGATAGGTATGAACAAATAAACCATCAATAGTTTTCAAATTTGGGTAATCGATTAACTGAAGTTATGTAACCTAAAAGATAAAGATTTATGTATTATCCCCATGAATTGAGGCCTAAATAGAAATCAATCAATGTTTGAATTTAAACTTGACAAGGTTAATTGGAAACTCAATGTTGAAGACTAGGATTTGACCAAATAGGCTAGACAAGACTGGACAGCATGACAACACAACACAAAGGTCCAAATGGTATACATGACATGGTTTGAAACAAAAGGTTTTTGATACAAGGTAAATAAGTCTTGAAATAAATTGAGAAACTTAATGACATAAGCATACTCAAATAATGTGGTCAATGTTATGTTTCAAAAGACTCAAAATGTTTTGACATGATTTGGGTAGCATAACACTACCCTCCTTAACTCAAATACATTGTTTTGACATGGATTATAAATAAACAAACAATTTTTAATCTCAAAACATAGCAAGAAAAAATGACCAAAATACACTAAGTATAATTGTCCAAATCCTAGTAAGGGTATGGCAAAATGGGATTGACTAAAATTTGCATGGTTTCGATCATTATAGGGGAATCAATTACACAATTAATTTCATGTCAAACGACGTAAAATACAAGCATGAAAATTAGGTGACCATGACATTGGCTAGTTGTAAAAGGTCTAGTCCTTTTTATAACCACTACATCCTGCTATTCACTCAGTGTAGTATGATGTCCAAATGTAGATACATCCCATGTTTAACTCCAAAGGAGTAAGTGAAGTCAATGCTAGGAGATGAAACCCTAGGTCCAAATCTTCCCTAAATAACTCACAAGAGGTAATGATGTCCCCCTTGCAAGCCAAATTTGCATGAAAATAAAATACTAAGAGAAAGACATTAGTGTCATTTTTAAGGTCACCCAAACTTTGACAAGTTTTTGGGGAGTTCTTTAGATGACTATCTTTCTAAGCCTTGGACTAGGCTACTTACAATAGGAATGGCACTTTTGATTCCAAAGGTTCCCTAAAGGGGACAAATAAAAGTGCATACATACAACATTCCTCTTTTTCCCAAACAAAATATTAATCTAAACAACCAAGTAAATACAATAATATTTGAAAAGGTGAGTTCATTTTTAAGACCAAATGGAAAGTGAGGTGGTGTTAATTTGACCTATTGGTCTTATTTGCAAAATTTAAAAACATTCACCATAAACATCAAAAAGAAAAAACTGGTTAAACACCAAAACAAGGTTCCTAATTGATTTTTAAGCATGCAAAAGGTGATCCAAAACATGTTATAACAAATGTCAAGCTTGGTCCTATAGAAAAAATGTTATCATGTCCTTTAGCCTTGAAACTCTTTTGGGTTTGAAATAATGAAATTTAAAAAAATAGCTCTTGGGAATATTTTAAAGTTAAAAATTGATCTTCTTTAGGTTTGAGATGAATCTAGTCCCATCGAGCGTGCCATATGTGGATCTAGGAATTTGACTCAAGAGAGGATGATTAGTATGGTGTTAATTCAAAAATGAAAACAAAATGAAAGAAACACACTAATAGCATAACATCTCTAGGCCTAGACACTAGGGAGAGCTTATTTAAATAAAACAAATGACAAACACAACTAAAAAGTAAGGAATAAAACACATGAATTCCTTCACCTTCCTTGGATGCTCCAAATGCTTTTGTAGTAGTGGCTTGCTCAATTTTGTGCTCATGAAATCCTTTTCAATGGAAGCTTGGCTACCTCCATCTCTCCTTGACACCTTTGGATTATGGCTTGGCTTATCTTGCAATCAATTTGGCATGGTAACACTAGTTGTAATGGCTTATTTAAGATATTTTTTCATTATAACTTTGCACCAAAATAGCTTTTGAAATGATGTGGTAAGGCTTCTTATTTATAGATTTTTGGAAATGTCTAGAATTAACCTGAATAATCCATCTCAAGATTAAGATGTGTGGCTACGGATTAATCCAATTATGTAATTAAAATTATTAAATGGGCTCATCAATATTTGGGATAGAGGAGTAATTAAGAGGCATGGAGGGATTTTATGAGGCATGGGAGGCATGAATCCTAATATTTATGGTATTTATGGCCTAGGGATGTCTTCCCAAGAAATGAGTTCACCTAATGATGTAGATATTCAATATTCATTTGTAAAAAAAATTATTCAACAAGTTTCCATGGAATTCTTAATTAGGCCTTGATTTGGATTAATTAGCTCTTAAGCATGATTAATCACTTTGTACACTGATCAGAATGCCTTATTATTGGTCCAAAATTTGATTGGATTGGAATTGAAAGTCAATGTTAGATGAATTAGATGTGTTATACCATTTATGATGTTGTCAATAATAAATAACAAAGGCACATGTATTGTGTAAGAAATTTGATAGGAAGGAGCAATCCAGAGTACCCAGGGGCAAACTTGGCATTTTGACTCAAAATGATCTGATCAAAATTAGTTGGCCCATAAATTGCATTACCCATTTACAGATACCCTGGCCAAAATCAACACTTCAATATGTCAGTTTCACATCATTTAATGTGTTTTAGTGTTTTTAGGCCAAATTGTGAATTTTAGGTGGAAATTAGCCAAAACCCTAATTAGAGGTTATCGATGGCCAATTTTAGGTGTCTACATCTTCAGTTTGCACACATATTATTATTCCTCTAACAAGTAAAAACCTTTAGGTTATTCTATGTAAACTTCCTCTTCTAGGCTCCCATTCAATAAATTAGACTTAACATCCATTTTATAGACCTTGAATTTCTTGTAAACAAAAAATGCTAGAAACATTCTTATAACTTCCAATGTAGCAACTGGAGAAAATGTTTCCTCAAAATATGTTCCCTCAACTTGTGCATATCCTTTGTACACCAATCTTGCCTTATTTTCTATGATAGTTCCATCCTTATTGAGCTTGTTCTAAAGACCCACTTTGTACCTATCACATTCTTGTTTGAAGGTCTTGGGACTAATTTCCAAGTTTTTTTATTTTCAATTTAGCTCAGTTCTTCTTCCATGGATTTAATCCAATTCTCATCCTTTTTGAATTCAGCATAGCTCTTAGGCTCAATTTTAGACATTAGAGCAAAACTAACTTGCTCCTTATTCATTGCATCTCTTCTCCATGTATAAACTCCTTAATTCTTATTACCAATGATCTGCTGTATAGAATTATTCTTTTAAACAAATCATTGAGGTGCCTTTTCTTTTACTTTTTCATGCTTTTCATTAGTTGCTTCATCTTTAAAATATAATTCCTCATTATAGATTTATTTATCAATTTTAACATGTTTCATGCCTTATTCAACCTTGACATTGATGTTCTCTAAAATATTGTGTAGCATTTATTGTAACAAATGTATGCTTTGCTTTAGGTGGAATAAACAAGAAATATTCCTTCATCACATCTAGATTTAAAGCTTCCCAATTTATCCTCCTTTCTCCTGATGTAGCATTTGCTTCCAAACACTTTGAATTACTTAACAGAGGTAGGCTTTCCATACCATAGCTCATAGGAATTTTTGTCACTATTTACCCTTAGTTAAACTCTATCCAAGATGTATATTATTTTTTGGACTACTTCTCTCTAGTATTGATTAGGTAACATCACCTCTTTTAGTATTATTCTAACCATCTCCTTGATTGTCTTGTTATTTCTCTCAACAATTCCATTCTATTATGGACTCCTTATTGTAGAGTAGTGCCTTTCCATCCCGTGCTTCTCACAATACTCTATGAACTCATTGGAGGTGAATTCTCTACCTTTATCAGATCTTAAACATTTCATTTTTTGTCCAATCTCATTCTCCACCATGGCCTTAAAGATCTTAAATATCTCAAATGCCTATGACTTGTCCTTAAAAAAGGTTATTGTTGTCATCAAATTGTACACCCTAATACATTATATAAAATTTCTTAAATTTGATGCAACATTGAATCATCCCTCAAGTTTGTGGGAACTTGTAAGAGAGATGAGTCTCTAGGATTGAAAAGGGTTAGCTCCCTGAATTCTTCTCCAAGTGTCTATCACCTAGCCTACTACTTGTTCATAAAAAGAGTCAAGAATTTGCATAAAATAGAAAAACCTATGCTAAAGAGGTGATCCACCAAAAATTTATCCCACTGACTATTACACTTCTACTGAGTAACAATGTTTTTCAAGACTAATTCTATGAATTGAAAGATACTAACATAGTTTTTCAATGTGAAGGTAACATGCTTGAGATAATCAACAAGATAATCAACCTAAGGGGAAGATTTCACACCATAGATATAATTTCATACTTGAAAGAGAGTTTGATACATTCAACACACTTCACATGCCCTATTATCATCAGAACCTTTGTTCAAACATGAAGGATAAAGGGAGTAAGGATGATGATATCACTTAGCTCCACTATACATCACTCACATACTCAAATAGAAATTCACAACTCAAAATTGGTCTTGTATTCAATGTCCAAAAGCAAAGTGTAATGTCATTTTAGCAAGGCTTCACCATACCAAAAATTTGGTTGTCTACAATGGCTTAAATGGCTCAATTTATAGTACTTTGGGGAAGAGAGAGAGAGAGAGAGAGAAGAGAAGCTAAAAAGGCATAAGGGGGTGTGTTGTTGATATGAAAGTCAGTTATAGATACATGAGAGAGATGGATGAGTGATCCATGCCACATCAAGAGTCTTACTTGTCTAAAACAAGTCATGAGAATGGTGGCAAGTGGCATCAAACTTTCAAGAGTGGCAAAAGAAACTATTTCTATCGAAGATCATCCATGAGAGTTTGAAACTAAAAATAGAGAAGCTAATATATCGCACTTCTAGAACTCATGATGGAAGTTATAAAATGCTCTTTTTAACTATTACCTATAGTTGTTGATTTCATGGAAGTAATGACTCAAACCATCAACCTATTCATTTTATTTACTCTGTATGCACTAGATGCTAAAGATTCACACATTTGTTACCTCCACATCTGCTCTCACATTCTCATCAAGTATTTTGAATCACAATGGCTATTCCTTGTATTTTTAAATTGACATTTTGTGGGCCATCACCTTTTAGTTAGTTCCTTCAGAATTTCTATTTTGACCCTTTATTGTGGATAATTTTTCCAAAAGAATCCATCAGACAATTCTCTAAAATAATTACTTTGGACTTTCTATTTGTCCCTTTGGAAAATTAAAATGGTCCTTGAGCTTGTTTAAAATTACCCTTTATATGATTTGAAAGTGTCCATTTAGCCTTAGAATGTCCCTTCAAAAAAGTTGCAACATACCCTTTGGAAAAGTTGTAAGGGTCTTTTTTGGTTTGAAAGAGTCCTTCAAAAAAGTTAAAAACTACCCCTTAGAAAAGTTGAAAGGTACCCTTTATAATTTCTATTTGCTCCATTTTTATACAAAATAACCCTTTGAACTTTCAAATGTACCCTTCAAAATTTTTGTAAAGGGCACTTTATTTGCAAGGATTCCTTCAAAAAAATTTAATTGGACCATTCGAAAAGGAAAAATACCCTTTGAAAAAGTTACAAAGTACCCTTCAGCTTTGTAAGGATATCTTTTGAAAAGAATGCATAGGGTAACTTTTGGAGATTTGTCCTTCAGGAAAGTTGAAAATAAAATGTATGAAAGAAATATACTTAAGGAAAAATGCTTTGGATAAAAAGTTTGAAAGAATTTGGAAAGGGATTAGAAAAAAGACCAAAATGAACTTTTTGAAAGAAATAACACTTGGTATTTTTGTGGGATTTGTTAAAGAACATTTGTTCTGAAGGAAAACTATGTACTAGACTTGGCCAAATTTGAAAGGTGCAAACCTAGGGGTGGAATTTGACCAATAGTTACTGATGTCATTCTTGATTAATCATCTAAAAATAACATGAAGTATCTCTCTCCTTTATATCCTCTTGTCTTAGTAGGACCACAAATATCAATATGAACTAATTCTAGAGGCTTTGTAGTTGCATACTCCTTTATTTGAAATATGAATCTTGTCTAATTGCCTAGTTGACACTCCTTGCAATGAATGTATGTAGGTTTGGTTATCTTGGACATGTGTTTGGCATATTTATTTGTGCTTACTTTGACTAGGTTATCAAAGTTGACATGACCCATTATTCTATGCCATAACCAACTCTCATCAATCTTTCCTATCATGAAACTATTACCATTCACTTCAACAAGATTATAGATATTGATTTCAGTTCTTTCCCCTTCTACAACTAGTTTTCCATATCTCTTTAACTTAAATCCTTCTACATTAAATGTGACCTTATATCCATTGTCAAACATTTGGTTGACACTCAAAATATTATTCTTTTATTCTTCAATGTAAAGGACATCATGTGTAGGTAGTTTTCCATCTATGTTCAAGGTTATTTTACCTCTGATCTTTACTATAGTGTTATCTCCCAAGCTGATAGATCCTTCCTTAAATTTTTTCAATTTGATGAACTTGATCTTGTCTCTATTCATATGATTTGAGCAGCCACTATCTATCACCCACAATTTTTTCTCCTTAGCATGAATTATAATTTGAGCAATCATAAAATGATCTTTCACTTTCCACACTTCCTTGGGTTTCTTATATGGCTTATTTTTATCCTTTTCAAAGACTTGTGAACCTTTATTCACACTAGGACATATGCCTTTCTTTACACTTTATGTTTTTTTTCTTACAAAGTTTGTTCTACATTGTTTAGCTATGTGACCAAAATTATTGCATTTATGTCATATTACATTTGTATCTAACAAAGGAGAAAATGAGTTTCTACTTACAAATTTTATTATCCTTTTAGGTACAACTCTAAAATCAATAGCCCTATGACCAAATTGATTATAGGTATAACAATAACCATAGAAAGATGAGGAATACCTAGTCATATCATTTATTTGAGTAGTATGAGGAGTTATTCTGAACTCTGGCTTCTTCAAGTCTCTCACTTTTGTGTATCTATCTACATCAGCTACCTCTATCTTCTTCTTTTCTTTAGGATTATTTTCTCCTTCAAATTTATTCACATTAGCTATGTTTGAGTATGTCTTTGTATCCTTTCAATCTTTCTCTTTCGTTGCTCCAAATTCTCCTTCTACTTTGATGTTGTCATATAGGTTAGAAGATGTACTAGTTATGGAAATTTTTCATTTTTCCTTACCAAAACCTGATCTCTCTTTTGGGGGCTTTTGAGAGTTGATCAATTCATCAAGAATGTCTGATCCTCCTATCAAATTTAGATTTTAATCTAGTTATACTTTAGCTTTCTCAAGCTCTTTTTTCAAAGCCACTATCTCTACTTCTAACTTCATACAATCAATAGATTTATATTGTAGTTCAAGTTTGACTACATATATTCTTTTAGCCTCTTCAACTTGTATCTTTAGGATAACCACCATCTGATCTAATTTCTCAAGACTTTTAGATATTTTCTCAATTTCCTTTTATCCAAGATTTTTATGTTTTGAGCTCTCTTTTCTCAGCTTGTCAATTTCTTCTAAAACATAGATGAGTTCACACTCTATACCCACTTCTTCTTGATCCATAGACGTTGATCCTATTGTGATGAATAACACTTCCTTTTCCTTGGCCATAAAAGCACAATCATGACCATCATAGAAACTATCACTGTCATCCATTGAATCACTGTCTTATTTTGTGTATAATCCTTTCTTCTTTTTGAAGAATTTATTATTAATTTAATAGTGAGGTTTCACATGTTTACTACTCTCTTTTTGTTCAGTGTTATCCTTCTTATTACAATGGCATTTATGTTCACTATTCTAAGATCTACCTAAGTTGATTAAGCTACTTCAAAGGAACCAAAGCTCTGATACCAATTATTAGAACATAAATAGATACTAAGAGGTGGGGTGAATCAATATGTTGATTAGTTTAGTCCTTTTTATATTCTTTTAATGCAAATTAATACTATATGCATAGATCAAAAATGCACAAATAGACACAACACAAGATATACCATGAAAAACCCAATATGGGAAAAACCACCATGAGAATCACTACTAAAATCTATCATTATAATCTAGCTTCATAATAAGAAAACTCATTAGTTATAATGCTTAAGGGAACCAACCCTAAGGAGACACCGATCCCATGACTTAAGATCACATATTCTATAAAATCACCCACTCCCTAATTTGAGCACCAACTCAGCTTATCTAATGGAATGAACTTATCAAATCTATAATGGAGTTACAACTATAAATTTATAAAAGAATCTAATCCTTTATTCTCTATTATAGGTTTGGTATATAATTTCTCATGCTCCACACTTCATCTCTCTTTTCTTCCACTCAGCTTATCTACTTTTGTATCTTTATATATATATATATATATATATATATATATATATATATATATATATATATTTGAAATAATTCATCAATCTCTTCTCTCTACCTCTCTCTCTCAACTTTAATCTACTCAAAAAACAATAACAATATCTCAAACAATCTTTGCATATGTCCTAGATGTCATATATATAAGTAATTGATCTAGGGTTTTGTATCTTTTTTATGTTCACACTTTTATGTTAACACATCATGCTCTATTTTGGACTCAATTCATTATCTCTTGAAATATATATATATATATATATATATATATATATATATTTGAAATAATTCATCAATCTCTTCTCTCTACCTCTCTCTCTCAACTTTAATCTACTCAAAAAACAATAACAATATCTCAAACAATCTTTGCATATGTCCTAGATGTCATATATATAAGTAATTGATCTAGGGTTTTGTATCTTTTTTATGTTCACACTTTTATGTTAACACATCATGCTCTATTTTGGACTCAATTCATTATCTCTTGAACTATAAGTTTCCCACATCTTGAACTCATACACTACCATTGTGATTCCTAGTCTTTTACTATATATAACATATACTTGACTCTAGTTTTGATGCACATGCATATTTACATAGATTTAATTCATTACAACATTCAAAATCATTATCTATGTCATGATTTATGGCTTACCTACATGTTCCTACACTTGACCATTAGACTGATCATATCTTTAAATATTGACCATTGATCTTAAGTTTGGCACCTTGATCTAATGATCCACATTCAAATATCTTAACTTTAAAATGTGTCTATTCAATCAATCTCTGACAGGATTAAAAAATTTGTTTGATCCTTGTATGCTTCTAAACTTTAACTATTCAACTTTAAGTGCATCTATTGATCTTCCTGATATGAGCTCCTACATGCTATTATATATTCCAACTAGCATGACCTTTACTTTTATCTTAACATTAAACATTGATCTCTCTATCCCATCTTGTTTCTTCTTAAGTTTTTAGAATGCTTACACTCTATAAATATTCTTAAAATTTCTTGGTATTTAACTCTTCACTATGTTGATAAAATTCAAGAACTTTATCCCATTGAGTCTACTTGCTCTATTATATCTCCTTTGCATGGTCATCTGCTCACCATTAGATATTTTGGTAAGCTCAATCTTTATCTCTACTTAGCTGTCAAGAATGTGACACTTAGAATTAGTGTATGCCTTTTTCACATTGATATTAGTTCCTAATATTGAGACACTTGGAATCCTCACATTTATCATTGACTAACTTTAAACTACTCTATAGATTTACTGTGCAAGCTCTATGATTGTAACACTTGTCACTAGTGCATTTATTCAAAGGTATCTTTGAAAATTTGACTTCGTTATATGCTTTGCTATATATTTAGAATACAATTAAGTGCTAGCCATTGATCAAGATGGGAAAAATATAAAGTCTAAGACTTATAAAATAGTAATTCCTTTGATCATTACTCGAGATGGTAATTTCTAGGTTGAAGGTTCTAGTTTTACAACAATGACAAAGGCTTAAGTTATAACATAAGATACTGAATCTAGACTATATCTATTCAATAGCAAAATAGAAAATCCTATGAATTCCATGACTTAAATCCTTAGGGTTTATCTTTGAAACCCTATAATGTCTGAGAGTAAAGATATTTCAATTTTGGGATCATCACTCCTCATCTAAACCTGTGGACCATATATTTAAGATTCTCATTAAAAATACATAACATATCTTCTATACATTTCCTTTGTAAATGCCCATAAATTGTCTTTGTAAAATCAAGACAACTTTGTAGGACCTTACACAAAATTTGACTAAGTATGGGGACCATTTCAATATGCTTACAAGGCTAACTTTACACTTGCATAACTCTTGTAGTTGCATGATCTATAATTTAGCAAATAAGATCCTCTCATAAAAAGGATTCCATCCATATATTCATCTACTCCTAAAGTCTTCATATGTGTAAGATATGGCATCATCAAAGTGCTTACTTAGCTTTATCTTACAACCTATAAATTTGACAATGTTAAAAAATACTATCAAAATGATTAGGATCCCTACTTTGTTCATGCATATCTTTTGTCATGCTACATCACGTGACCTAATATTTAATGCATATAAACTAGGAACAAAAATGAATAAACCCATATGATCATTTTTTCCTGACACATCCATGTTTGCAAATCTTAACTTCATCAATATCTTTGCTTGGCTCTATTTAGCCTTTTCGAAAATTTGGCTAAGTATATAAACTTAGTGTATTTTGTCCAAGTAACCAATGTTACATCCCCATATCTTCTACTATGTTTCTTCACATGAATTCAAATCTAGTGTATAATAACTAAGGACTAATGTGATCATAACTATAAACATCATAATTTCACATGCATATTCCCAAGTGTTATGACCCCTAACAAGCCCTTGAAACCTTTTTCCTTACCTAGGCCTATCTTTAGTAGTTGAGACTTATTAAGCTTAACATGGCATTTTAGGCTATTTTGGTAGTTAGCCTCGACTATTGACAGTCAGGTTAACTATTAAAAATTAGCCCACCCATCGATGGTCAGGTTCAATTGCCTAATATTCTCACATGCAACTAGCATACATGCTTCACCTACCCTTTCTAAATATAAGACATCCAAACTTCCTTATGAAGTATTTCATAGATGAGATATATTTAGAAACCCTAGTTACACTCCCTCTTGAACCTTTGGCCCTTGCTATAAGAAGGAGAAAGTTGTAAGAGAAAATCCATCTATAATTATTATCAAGAGCTCAAGTACTCAAAGTTTTATCTTGAAATTCACTTAGTGTTATTGATCATTATCATTCCCTTTTTGGGCGCTGACTTATTGTCACCTCTTAACCAAGTCTCTAAGCACTATTACTCTACTAGAATCAAGCCAAATTCCACCCATAGATCAAAAACACATATCACTTTCCTAATTCATTTCAGGTAAGATAATTACTTGTTTATTGCCATCCACATACTTTATTTCCATTTTGAAATTAATTTAGACCTTACAACCCAACTGTTTGTTGACAAAGTCTAGAATTGGACATAGTCAACCATCGATAATTAGCCCAACCATCAATGCTCAGGCCTAACCACTTATGGTCAACCCAACCATCAATGGAAACCTATGGCAAAAGAGGATAACAAGCTAATTTTACTTCTTTTGTCTAACCCAATTCATGTTTCTATGTTTTGTACCACTCATAGGCCTTTTCTAGATTCCCTGAATCACACCTTGACCCATTAGCACTAGTACTAATCAGTTTATCACTTATTAGATCATTTCTAGTCTATTTTATAAGTAATCAATTATTGTTATCATTTTATTACCCCTTTGATTATTGATGTAAGTAATTTCCTTTTATTTTATTTATTTAATTATTCTAAAATGGTGGATTAACAACCCCTAAGGAAGTTCTTGCTTCTAAGATCTAGATAGTGCTAGACAATACACCTAGCCACTTTTATAAACCATGAATTTGCTTTAGTGTTTTCTTACATGTAGGCCATCCTCTCAAGCTAAAGAGGAGCTGTCCATAATCTTATAATCTAATGTGCACACTTTTATTAGGTATTTATACCACAACCCATATTTTTAGTTTTACTACCTTCTTCTAAATAATATCAAAATTTGAGTGAAACATTTTAGCATGCCCAGTTGGACCCATGTCTCTACTTGGGTTTTATTTTTATCTGCATCTATATGGTTCTTTATATATCTATGATCATAATTTAAATATAAATTTAATTTGGGTCTAAAACATATTACATCTATTGATTGCCTACTCCTTTTAGCTCACTTAGCTTAATCAATGACATCAGGATTAATCGTAGCACATGTATGTTACACAACCAAACCACATAATCAATAAAACATCATAACTCACTGAGATAAGACCTAACTAGGATTTCATCACCTAGCAGTCACTCTACCCATTCTCAACAATCTTACTTGGAGGTTATTACCAAGAGGAGAACCAGCTCACCTCTCTAGTTGAGTATAAACTTTGGATATCAATATATATTAGATAGGGACCCAACACCGTTATCATTGTAGGACTATGAAGTGAGAAGGTAGACCAAATACCAAGCCATGTATTGATTCCAATATAGATTATTTTGAGCACCAAAACTAAATTGAAACTATCTATAGATCGTTTGTCTAGTACATGATCTATAACCCAACCTCTATCACACATTTTCATAAACTAAGGCATAACCCAAAAGTGATCTTAAAACTAAATTTAGGCTTAAACATACTTTATAGTATGTTTCTTGATCACCTTGATTATTTTATTATCTTCTCTCTATTTGAGCAGTGAGTCTAATTATTTTGTATTCTCTCCCACCTTTTTTGTATGGTTCTCACTCGATAGTAATAAAAAGACCTGGTAGAATGAAACCCATCACTTGAATCAACCACATCTACCTTCCCATATATGTATTACATATCCAAGGTAGAATACTGACCTCATCTATTGGGAAGCCCTACTTTTGTTTGGGTATTTCCCTAAAGAGACATGAACTTTACCACCTTTTTAGATAATAATCTAGTAGCCCTTCAACACTTTCTTAACACCTCTTCTCACCATATCTCAATTTAAAATCCACCTCAAGACCCTCCTTATGACATGCCATCCCACCTTATGGAGGGTATCCCTATTTCCATGGTTACCACCCAACCTTTGACTACTCAAGCATCCTCATCTACCAACCCCTTCAATGTTATGGTTGAGAATGAACCTATCTAATCAACCATTACCCTTACACCATCCACCCCTACTAATGACTACTCTACCTTGGGTAAAACCCAACCATAAACCCATCATGTCAAACCTATCCCATTAGTTAATACCTCTTTACCAAGATTAGGGGTACCTATCCCTTTTACCTCACCACCCATCAACATAAAAGGTCACGACCACCCCCCTGATTACTGATTCAACCATATCTCAATCTACCTTACCATCCTAACAATTACCTTCATCATATAACCTTAGTTATACCCCTAACCCTCAAGGGTATATACCTGTTACCCAACTGCCAGTAGCCACCTATCTTTATATGTCATCTACCTAACTGTTATGCCCCTAACCTATCACATGTATTAAGATAGGAATAGCTAACTTGTGGCTTAATCATCCCTCTTTGATTCTATATCAAATTTATCTATGCATTTATTTGGTTATTAGGTCAGCTTATGGAGTAACCATGGCCTAGATAGACTATATATAAGAGGTAGTGGGTAATCATTTATCATCATATTGTGAATTATGCTCTTATTAAAACTTATGGAGGTTACCCCCTCGAAGTGGCTTGTATATTATCATATATTATGATATATTTCAGTCATATTTGGATCTATTTCTACTATTCTACTTTATTATTGAAGTAATTTCCTTACAAGTGGTATCAGAGCTGCGATTTGGGCAATCTTATGGGTGAAACCCTAATTTTTTAAATTTGTATATATATAAAAAATGGTAAGATATTTATCTGAACGTTTTTAATAGAGGTGTGAAATCATTAAATTAAGCTTACATTAAAATTTCATCTCATTTGGATCTATTTTACAAAAGTTATCACCATTTTAGGGTTTTTAATAAAATTATTGTATAGTACGAAATTCAAATAATTTTTATGAGTTATTTATATTTTTGGAAATATTATAAAAATTTGGATAGGGTATGTTCTTTGTATGTTTTGATTTTAGGCTGACATAATTCCAAAATCACTTGGTCAAAGTAGGGTCAAAAGTGCCAATTAGGGTCAACATCGTAAAGCGCTTTTATGGTAGGTCCACAAACTCATGGCTAAGGAAAGGGTGATGAAACTCTAGGTAAAACTCATAAAAAGGAAGAGATGGAGTTAGAAGGGGGATGTACTATATCCTTTTTACCAAGGTTCTCTGACATAGATCACAAAGTGAGTCAGTTTGACTATAGTGTGCAAGGCATTCAAATTGAGGTGCAAGGCATACAATCTAATATGAAATCAATAAGAGATAGTTTGGTAGATATCATGATGGATTTAAAAAATAATCAATCAAATCATCCAGTTATCACTATTGTACAAACCCACCAGGGTGTTTCTCCCAACCAGTCTACTTCAAATCCAAGTACATTGCCAAAGAGGAACCTGTTACCAAAGGTGGATATGCACAAATTTTATGGAAAAGATCCACTCAATCGGATCAACCAAATGGATAATTTTTTCAATTTGCATTAGATCCTAGGTGGATAAAAGATTACCATGGCATCCTTGTATCTTGAACCTGATCAATTCATTTGGTATCAATGGTTGTGTGCTCAAAAGAAAAAGATGACTCTCAGTGTCACCTAGTTAGTTTTTATAGAGGAGCTGCAATTAAACTATGATAATAGTGTGATAGAGAATTACTTCAACTAACTGGAAAAATTATGATAGACTAGCTCTAACAAGGATTATATTCATCATTTTTAAAACCTATCCTTACGTGTGGATATAATTTCTAAGGAGAACTTGAATGACCTATTTTTGGGTGGACTCAAGGACCACATTCAACATGAGGTATGCATGTTTACTCCAATTAAGATTTTTGATTCTATTATCATGGCATGCAGAGCTAAGGAAAAATTCATAGCCAATAAGAAGCAACCATTCACTCACTTCAAAGATCATAGCATATCGACACCAACATTTCCTCCACCTACCAGATTGACCCCTTAGTAAATTGGACAGAAGCGTGTAAAAGGATTATGTTTCAGTTGTGATAGAAAGTGGAACAAAGGACATAGGTGTGCTGAAAAGAAGTTATTCTACATTGAGGGATCCAATGAATATGAAGAAGAAGATGATACCTCCAATTTTGATGATGAAGAGATAGAGGAGGTACCTAAATATTCCCAACCTAAAATCTCTTATCATGCACTTGCAAGTATTATCACTCCACAAACTCTTAAGGTGGTGGGTTTCCTCAAAAAATAGAAGTTGATAGTGTTGATTGATTTAAAGAGCACACATAACTACATCAACCATAAGTTGGCCACTCGATTGAACTATTTCATCTACCCATCACCAAAATTTTAGGTCATGATTACAGATGGTGGCACAATTAATTGTTCAAGCAAATGCCATAGTATTAAGCTTGCTATGGGTGAGTACAATCTTGATTCTCCTATGTTTTCTATTCTAATGGGTAGTACAGACATTGTTTTGGGATTCCAATGGCTCACAACCTTGGGTACCATTGAGATGAACTTCCAAGAACTATTCATGCACTTTCATTCTAAAGGTAGGAAAATTGAACTACATGGATTATAGGCAAAATCTCCACAATTGATTAGTTCACATTAGATGACCAAGATGATAAAAAAGGGGGTAGAGGTAATTATTTCATGATTATGTTCCATAAAAGTTCAACCCACACAGGCATCTACACATCCTGATCTATAGATGATTCTTGATGACCACCCATTTATTTTTAGGGCCATGCCAAAAGGACTACCACCAAAAAGAGAACATTATCATGCCATTCAACTATTTCTAGGGAGTCAACCACCAAATATCAGACCATATAGATATCCATATGCACAAAAGAGTGATATCAAAAATATGGTCCATGAGATGTTGGAGGTAGGGATCATCAAGCACAACCAAAGTGCATATTCATCACCAGTGTTTATGGTGCAGAAGAAGGATGACACATGGAGGTTGTGCCCAAATTATAGGGAACTTAACAAGTACACCATCAAAGATAAGTTTCCTATTCTAGTAATTAATGATTTACTTGATGAGTTGCATGGTACTAATTATTTCAAAAAATTGGATCTTCACTTGGGGTACCATAAAATTAGAATCAAGGATGAAGATGTTCATAAAATTGCTTTTAGAATGCATGAGGGCCATTATGAGTTTTTGGTAATGCCCTTTGGTCTTACAAATGCACCATCTAATTTTTAGATCTTGATGAAAACTATTTTTAGGCCTTTTTTAAGGAAGTTTGTGCTAGTTTTATTTGATGACATATTGATTTATAGTCAGACATGGGAAGCACATTAGTAACATGTGAAACATGTGTTGATAGTTTTGGAGAAGCATCAACTTTATGCGAAGCCATCCAAATGTGATTTTGGAGTATCGGAGGTAGATTACCTAGGTCACATTATTTCCCATGAAGGTGTCAAAGTTTATCCCTAGAATATCAAAGCTATGATGGAATGGCCCATGCCAAAAACTCTCAAAAACCTCTGAGGGTTCTTAGGACTAATAGGGTACTACCAAATATTTATGAAAGGTTATGGCAGCACAGTGGCTCCACTCGTTTCATTGCTAAAGAAGGATGCCTTCCATTGGAATGATGCCACCACCAAAGAATTTGAGAAAATAAAAGTAGCTATGTGTACCACTCCATTCTTGGCTACTCCAAACTTCTCAAAGACATTCACTATTGAATGTGATGCTTCTAAATCTAGGTTGGGAGTAGTACTAATGCAGGAAAGAAGACCCATTACATTTGAGAGTCATCAATTCAAAGGTAAGAATCTAAAAAAACCTATCTACAAGAAAGAAATGATGGCTATTCTTCATGCAGTTAAACAATGGAGGCCCTATCTGATGGGTAGACACTTTAAGGTGAAAAGGGATCATGATAGTCTCAAATACTTTTTGGAGCAAAGATTATCATCTGAGGGAAAAAAAAGTGGGCAACCAAAATGTTGGGTTATGATTTTGAATTCATATACAAGAAGGGTAAAGATAATGTAGTAGTAGATGCACTATCTAGACAGGATACATCCAAAGAAGCATTACTTTATGCAATGTCCATGTTGCAAGTAGATTGGGTGGATGAAGCTAGGTTAGAATGGGAGCAAGACATAGATACATAGGTTCTGATTTAGAATCTCTATCAAGATACTTTAACCTCTAAAAAAATTGAATGGAAAGGTAATATTCTATGGTATAAGGGCAGGTTATACTTGTGCAAAGATTCAAAGTTTAAGCATAAGATTCTTGTGGAGTTGCATGTATCTCTAATTGGGGGACACTCAGGGTTCTTGAAAAATTATCACAAAATTAAGAAAGAATTATTTTGGGAAGGACTCAAGGGATATGCACAAAATTTTGTGGTAGAATGCTTGATATGCCAACAGAATAAAGGTGAGATAGTTAAGACCCTGGGTCTGTTACAACCGTTAGCAATTTCTAGTCAAAGGTGGGAAGAGGTTTCCATGGATTTCATCATAGGGTTGCCTTGTTCTGAAGGTAAGAATTTTATCTTGGTCATTATGGATAGGCTTACAAAATATGCCCATTTTTGTGCTCTCTCACACCCATTTTTAGCAACTACAATAGTAGTTATTTTTTTGGAGGCATTTCTAAAATTACATGGAACCCCAAAAATAATTGTAAGTGATCATGATCCTATTTTCACTAGTAATTTTTAGACTAAACTATTTTCTTGTTTGGGTACTTAGCTAGATCATAGCTCATCTTACCACCCCTAATATGATGAACAAATAGAAGTGGTTAACAAATGTTTAGAGAGGTATCTCCATTGTTTTGTATCAGATAAATAGGAATGTTGGGTTAAATGGATACCACTTGCAGAATGGTGGTATAACACATCTTTCCATAGCTCTTATAAAATGTCTCCATTTCTATCACTATATGGTTACCATCCACCTTCCATCACTTATTCATTAAAGGTGCAAACCAAGGTTCGAGATGTGGAGGAGCACATTCAGCATCAACAAGAGGTTTTAGCTAGTTTAAGAGAGAATTTGGCCTTGGCACAAAATAGGATAAAGCAACAAGTAGACTAACACCATAGTGAGAAATTTTTTGAGGTGGGTGACTGGTTATTTGTATGTTTGCATCCTTACAAGTAGATGTCCTTAAAGAAACAAAAAAATGATAACAAACTTGCGCATAATTATTATGGCCCTTATCAAGTTCTACAGAAAATTATAAGTGTGGCTTACAAGCTCGAGTTACCTCATTCATCTCACATACACCTAGTAATTCATGTTTCCTATTTGAAGAAGGTCATTGGATAGAAAGTTTCAGCCCAAACAGAGCTCCCAGAACTATATGAAGAAGGATGAGTCATTTTGGAACCAGAGAAGATCCTCCAAACACATAATAAGAAGTTGAGAACTAGAGAGATTAGGGAATATCTGATTAAGTGGAAGAACCTAAGCAGTGAAGATGTAACTTGGGAAGGTGAAGATTTTCTGCAAAAACATCTAGAGTTGTTCAACATTGAGGACAACATTGGTTTGAATGGGAAGGGCATGCTATGCCCCTAACCTATAACATGTATTAGGATAGGAATAGCTGACTTGTGGCTTACTTTTCCCTCTTTGATGCTATATCACATTTCTCTATGCATTCATTTGGTTAGTAGGTCGGCCTATGGAGTAACCATGGCCAAGATAAATTATATATAGGAGGTAGTGGGTAATTGTTTATCATCATATTGTGAATTCTACTCTTATTGAAACTTGTGGAGGTTTCCCCCTTGAAGTGGCTTATCTATTATCATATATTTTGATATATTTTAGTCATATTTAGATCTATTTCTACTATTCTACTTTATTGTTGAAGTAATTTCATTACACCAACCTCCCATAACTTCTTATCAGTATGGGGCCATCTCCCAACCTCTTGTCAATTATAAACATATTACCTAACCATAATATATGCATTACAACCCCTTGGGTGCACTACCTCAAATATTATTAATGAAAATAATCATGGATAAAATGGAAACTCTTGAGTCATCCCTTTTAGGGAGCCCATACCATTTTATCTTATGACCAAGTCTATAATGAGTCCATTCACCCTTCAGTCCCTATCAAACTTTACCTAACCTAATGTGAGCTTCCAAAATTCACCAAGTTTAATAGTAAGGAAGAAACCCAATAGCCCTTAAGAGCATTTATTCATTCTTGTTACATGATTGCCTATGATGATGCCTTAATTTTTCACACATTTCTTATGTCTCTTTCTAGCCTAACGTTGGAATTGTATAGTGCCATTACCATATATTCCATCTTCTCCTTTAACCAATTAGCATAGACCTTCTTGGATCACTTCTCAATCAACATACCCAAGAAATTCTCTATCATTGATATTTATTCCATTCACCAATTTGAGGATAAGTCTATATCTTATTTTATGTCTCATTAGATAAACTTGATCAACTAATTATCATTCCCCTTGCATCAACTTGAATTGATCAAACTTTTTTCACATTCTTGTGCCAAACACATCTCTTCTATGTTAAATGTCCAAAGCTTCAGAACTTTTGATGAAGCTTTTACCAAGTCATGTAAGTTAGAGAATTGAGCTATAGACGAGGATAAATCAAAGTTACAAAACAAAAACTCTACCTTCAAGACCAATGAAACCTCCTCCTCTAAAGTAGGTAATGAAGCTAACTCTAGGGCTAAGAATAAGGGAACTAAGAATGCATTCATCCTTAAGGATTCCCCACCACCTATTTTCAATAAAAAAAAATTATTAATCCCTCTAACTAGAGCTCACAGAACCCAAATCAAAGCACCCAAAAATAATTTACTCCACTTGGAGAATCTTATGCCTCAATGTTGGAAAAGTTGCTAAAAGCTAATTTTGTACAGCTTCGACCCATCAATCCTCCCCCATAGTTTGATTCTTCTCATATAGCACCTACTTGGTAAAATGAAAATAACCCTTTTAACTTTCATCAAGTGATTGGATATGACATTAGCTAATGCAATAATTTTAATAATTTTGTTCAAAGCCTCATTAAAAATGGGGAACTCACGTTCGATAACCCTAATACCCCTTAAAATAAAGCCTTAGACATCTTTAGAAATCCCTTTCCCAACCATGCCCCTATTAAATATGAGGACACATAATTTGAATGCTCTCATGACACCCATATGGTCAACATGCTCTGTGATACACCTACACATGAGGACCCAAACATCCAATCTACCCACTCCTCCCCCACTTCACTTATAAAGGTGGAAGAGTCATATTCCTCTCCATTAGAGATTTAGCCTGAGGAGGTTCCTTTTTTCCTAGCCACACTCATAAAAGCCTTTAAATCATCAAATTCCACCCCAATAGGCATATTTGAACAACTAAATGTCCCTAATTTACCACCTCCACTAGCTACCCAACAAAACATTACTACTATGGATATTATTCCTAAAGGAGAATTATTCCTACCAATACCTCCCATGGATGAGCCATTTATCTCAACCTTACTTCCCTCACCTTTAGAGGTTGACCAGCCTATCAACCAACATCCCCAATGTACAATTCTATCTCTTGCATCTACTACTCATGAAGTAAAACTAGTACACAAATTGTTTTCCACATTATTGCAAAAATTGGAATTTTCCCTAAAACTAGATATGGATCAAGCTACCTTCTGGTAATATTTAGGCCTCCCTTACATCAACAAACCCAAACCTTATAGCACACCTTTAACCAACCAATATATCATATTTTCACCACCTCTCAAACCAATTAGAACATCTACCAACCCCTCATGTTCCCCACCAACTAAGGAAATCATGCCTCAAATAAGTAAACCACCACACAAACCTATTACAAATCTTGGTACCTTATCTATATGGAGTTTGGTCTACCCATCTCTTAAATTGGAGTTGACCCTATCTAAAGTTCCACCCAAACCTTGACCCCAACTAACCAAAAGAGAAAAACCATCAATTATCCACATGCCTAGGGTTTTTCCTTCTTTCATTGTACCCTTTATTTTGGGTCCTCATCCATTAAATCTACCTAAAAGGCAAATCCTTTTTAACATATGTCATCCACCACCACTCATTACACTAGCCCAATTACTATCTGATACACTAGTTTTTTTAACTACTGATGGCCAAATTATCAAACTCAAACCCTCCAACCACTAACATGCCCAAAACAAAACCATTACCTAGAAATGTCACCTCGCCCAAGCCTTCTCTTACCAAACATGCTCCCATGAGAACACCCTGCTTACCAGCTAAAATGACAACCCCTAGGCCTCTCTCACCTCTTACTAAATCTTATTCAACATTTTTCAAAGGTTGTTAAAATATTCTCACCTCACCTTACCTCTTATCAAACCCTTCAACCCTCTTGGTTCAAAATTGGCTTGGTATAACAACCATCAAATCTATTCCTATCATATGACACCTGTACATGACATTGAGAACTATAAAGCTCTCTACACCATTATCTAGTAGCTCTATGATGAGGATGATCTCTTATTGGAAGAGCTTCCCTTGACCCCTTTACCAAGGCACCCATTGGCTATCTGTCAATATGTACTACATCCTCCACTCTCACCTCAAAAAGATGGAGAACCTACCCAACCTCCTATCACATCATCCCCCTCTATCCATACCATCAATGTAGTCACACAATAATAACAAATGGATAAAGGTAAAAGCAATGTGTCCATTCCATGGACATAACCACCTACTCATCCTAAACCAAACTTGATCCAACCCTCTACATCCTTAGCTCTACCCAAAGTAACCATATTAGGCACCTCTAAGGATAATCCTTCTAAATCCATCAAGAGGGTCATTCTTAAGAAAATTTACTAAACTCCAAAATAAGATAATCCTCTGTGAGCTCATTTCCACCTCACCTCACCATTGCTAAGTCATGATAGAGGCTATGCAGGCCATTGAGGTCTAACCAGGAGACTCCCAAACTATAAAGGCCTTTATTGGCACACTCCAACTCTCCATCCTTGTCACCTTCAAGGACTCAGAGATACCTTCCATCTAACCTAAAGACTAGATCCACCTCTCTTTATCACTACCCATATCAACCAAACCCACATCAAATAGGTTATGATTGATGAGGGAGTCAATATCAATATCATCTCTTCCCATGCCTATGACCAACTCAAGCTAACATATAATTTCATGTCCAAAACTTCAGCCATCCTTAGATCCTTTAATGACACTATGACCACTACCTTGAGCACTTTGTCTTTCACATTCATTTAGGTCCTTTCACGCTCCCTAAACTTTTTTATGTGGTCGAAGGTGAATTCTAGTATAATGTTTTACTAGGGAGACCTTGGATCCTTGCCATGGCATGTGTACCTTCTACCCTCCATCATTGTGTCAAGTTTGAACACAAAGGTAAAGTTACCATACCATCTAACCCTAGCCATTTTGTATCATGTAACATTACTTATTGACTTAATGATGTTCTCTTACCTCCATCCAAAGCACCACAAAAGCCACCACCTATAAAATCCAAAGCTATTGTTTCCCCTCTTACAAAATCATCTACCAATTTATCTATTTTTATGGACCAAATAACCAATACTGATCCCTTAGAGTCTACCTTCTAATTCCTTACCCGTAGAGAATACCATCTCCTTAGCCTAGATGCCCTCCTTACTCCCTAAGAATATGGGAAACTCAACCACCACCTGGGTTATGAATGCAACATTAGAGCCATTATCCCTTTAGGGCCTCCCAATTGTCAAAATCATTTTAACTATGGTGGAATTGAAAAGTTACTCAATGTTTCCATCATCCACCATTCACCTCAACCATTTACCTCTAACTTCTCTTACTTGGATAAACCTGACTTTGCCAAACTATACCTTCATAGTTGTGCTTAGAAGGGATTTGGTTTAGGATGGTATGAGCATGTCTCATACATGTTGCCTTCGATCAAGACCCAAAAGACTCATGAGAAACATGACCTTATATTTATTATACCCAATAAGGATAAGGCCAAACAAACTACCCCTACCATTATCGAAGAATAACCCCCTTCACTACCAACATCCCTTCCACCTATGAATGAAGATGAGGATATCATCCCACCCAATGTTTTTCTGTCAACATGATTACCCTTGCCCCCCTGACTTATCAATAGGAGGGAGCATCCATATCAATCCATTTGACCCATCCTAAACACATGGGAAAAGACTCTCCTATCATTAACACTATTCAGTGTCAAGAAGATGATGTTATTCTCACCAACTGTAGTATACCAAATTCCTCCATCCATAAATCTTTATCTCAAAAAACCTCAACCATGTTGAATGAATCTACCACATACATTAAAATATGAACTTGATATAATCCCCATATCATCAAACTTGACCAAAATCTCACCCCTAAGGAACTATATGACTACTCGACCTTCCTCCATGAGCATAGCATCACATTTGCTTGGTCTTATGTTGATATGCCTGGTATTAACCCAAACATCACCACCCAAAACATCATCAATAATGGTGATGCCAAACCTTTTAGTTAAGAACTTC
The DNA here is from genome assembly GCA_037957365.1 of Torreya grandis. Taxonomy (NCBI): domain Eukaryota; kingdom Viridiplantae; phylum Streptophyta; class Pinopsida; order Cupressales; family Taxaceae; genus Torreya; species Torreya grandis. Next base: position 1,023,601 of record JARHVA010005569.1, on the reverse strand, counting down.
ACTGAATACATCCTTACATAGCCCTCCTTGTCAAAGAAGAGCTTTAATGTGTGATCTAGGAATTTGGCTCAAGAGAGGATGGTTAGTATGGTGTTAGTTCTAGAATGAAAACAAAATGAAATAAACACACTAATAACATAACATCTTTAAGCCTAGACACTAGGGAGATCTTAGTTAAAAAAATAAAGTGATAAATAAAACTAAGAATAAAGGAATGAAAACACAAGAATCGCTTCACCTTCCTTGGATGCTCTAAATGCCTTTGTAATGGTGGCTTTCTTGGCTTGTGCTCATGAAGTCCTTGACAATGGAAGCTTGGCTACCTCCATCTCTCCTTGGCACCTTTGGCTTGGAATCAATTTATCATGGTAACACTAGTTTCTTGAAGCTTTTGGAACCATTTGAGCATTATAACTTCTCATAATAAATACTTAGAAATGATGTGGTAAGGCCTCCTATTTATAGATTTTTTCAAATGTCTTGAATCAACCTGAACCATCCATCTTGAGATTGAGATGTGTGGCTAAGGATTAATTCAATTTTTATAATTAATTTTATAATTATCCTCATCATGAAATTGGAATAAGGGGTAATTAAGAGGTATGGAAGGCATTGATGAGGCATGGAGGGCATGAATCTTGATATTTATGGCATTTATGGCCTAGGGATGTCTACCCAAGAAATAAGGTCACCTGATGATGAAAATATTCAATATTCATTTCCAAAAATAAGTATTCAACAAGTTTCCATGGAATTATTTATTAGGCCTTGATTTAGGTTAATTATCTTTTAAGCATGATTAAGCACTTTGTGCACAAATTACTCAATTTGATTAGAATGCCTTGTTATTGGTCTAGAATTTGATTGGATTGGAATTGAAAGGTGTTTTAAAATGTGTTATAACTATATTTCCATTTAAGAAGTTACCAAAAAAATAACAAAGGTACACATCTTGTGTATAATATTTGATAAGAAAGAGTAATCTAGAGCACTCAAATGTTAAATTAACATTTTGACTCAGAATGATCTGATCAAAGTTAGCTGGCCCATAAATTGCATTACCCCATTTAGGGATACCCTAGCCAAAATTATTACATGAATATGTTATTTTCACATCATTTATCATGTTTTAGTGTTTTTAGGTCAAATTATGTATTTTGGGTGGAAATTGGCCAAAATCTTGATTAGAGGTTATTGATGGCCAAATTTAGGTGTCTAGACAATGCCTTTTTTTGCTTAACTTCATTTAACCCATAGACTATCCCCAGTGGGTTTTAAACATTGTACCTATCACTAAAGCCACATGGGACTACATATCTTTGTATACTTTCATGACCTTAACCTTACCTACCTAAAGGATGACTTTCCTATACCTAACATTGACCAACTTGTCGATCTTACAATAGATCATGAGATGTTGTCACTCATAGATTTTTAGGTTATAATAATAATTTGATTTCCCCTAATTATTAGCAAAAAACTACCTTAATTACCCCATGAGGTACTTTTTATTATAGGGTCATGCCCTTTGGCCTTAAGAATGCTGGTGAAACTTACCAATGGGCCATGACATATATTTTTCATGACCTTATCTATACAATCATTGAAGACTATGTGGATGACCTTGAGAAGTCCAACATTTGTAAAGATCATTTAACTATCCTTAATATTATCTTTGATTGACTTATCCATTATCACATCTACCTCAATCCCAAGAAATGCATTTTTGGGGTCTTTTTAGGCAAACTTCTTGGCTTCATCATTTCCCTTCAAGGAATCAAAGTTGATTCAGCCAAAATTAAAACCATCCTTGAGATAATACCTCTAACCAATATTAAACAACTCCACAACTTATACAGTAAAATTCAATCCATTCATCACTTCATCTCCTAGCTCTTTGATCAATGTCAGCCCTTCCACCACCTCTTGAAAAAGGATGTCTCTTTCAAGTGGAATGCCAATTGTCAAAGGCCTTTGATGCACTCAAAGAGTACCTAATATCCCCACATATCCTTACACCTCCTAAGGATGATCAAAATTTCTACCTCTATATCTCTACCATAGACCACTCCCTAGGGGCAATGCTTGCCCATCAAGATGAAAAACACAAAGAGCAAGTTATCTATTACATTAATCATACACTAGCTGAATACAAGACTCAGTATACACATACTAAAAAACTGTGTCTAGCCCTAGTCTTCATGGACACCAAACTTCATCACTACCTCCTTAACCAGAAGACTTTTTTCATGACCAATACTGACCCCCTTAAATACATGCACTCTAAACCATACCAAAACCAATGTATGGCTAAGTGGCTCATGCTTTTAGCTAAATTTGACCTTGAGTTTCTCAAACAAAAATTGATCAAGGTGTAGTTTATCATCGACCAATTGGATAAATCACCCCTAAAGGACAACCAACCTCCCCATCTTTCATTTCTACATGAGTCCATCACAAACTTATCTTAAGCATATTTCACCAATCAAGTAACCATGTTTTTTAATGGTTTCAAATGTTAGCATAGTGGGGGAGCTGATATTATCCTTATCCCCCTTATTAGTGAACCACTACATTTATCCTTTAAACTTGAATATGAATGCACCAGAACCATGGCTAAATATGAAGCCCTAGTAATAGGTATCCAAACTACTTTAGCCTTATGGGTTAGAACAATCAATATCTTTGGTGACTCCCAACTTGTGGTCAACCAAGTTACTGACATTTAACAATATAAGAATGAGGTTTTATAGTTGTACACGTACTTAGTTATATAACACTAGCCTCATTCAAACGTTATCATATTCAAACCACCCCATTATCTACCAATAAATTTGCCAATACCAAGGCTTCACTTGCCTCTCAAATCACATCAACACCCTTAGACTCCAAACTATCAGTCATTGTCCATTGCCTAACCAAGCCCTCCTACACCAAGATAGACACTCCAACCATCTTTAGTGTGAAAGGGATCTTACTCAAACTTTGGTACCAACAAACCTTCGACTACCTTCACCTTGGCATAATTCCCTTTGGCCTCTCTAAAAATGCCCATCGAGAATTTATCTAGAGCACCTCCCATTATACCATTATGGGAGGAATCCTCTATAAATGAGGCTTAGATGGCCTCCTTTTTAATTGCATCTATGGTATAAGAGCCCCTAATTCCATTAAAGAGATACATGATGGTATTTGTGGGGGTCACTTTAGTGGCCTCATTATGGCCAAGCACATCCTCTGCCTAGGCTATTACTGGCCCACCCTCAACCAAAACTATTGTGATTACATGAAAAACTGTGTCAAGTGTAAATAACATGCTAATTTACATCAAACACCTAATATTAGCCTTCTCATGTCCATAAAATTTTGGCCTTTTTGATAATGGTGTCTAGACCTCATTAGTGAAATCAACCCCCACTCTTCATAATGACATCATTCTATCATTACTACAACTGAATATTTTACCAAATGGGTGAAAGCTATTCATCTTATCTTAACAAAAGTTAGAAATATTGTTGAATTCATCACCCATCATATCATCTAATGTTTTAATGTTCCCCATAAGATCATCATTGATAATGGAAAATCTTTCAAAAAGAAACAAGTTTAAGGCCTTTGTGATGTATTTAGTATTAAGCTCAACTTTTCATTGCCTTATTGCCCATTAAAAAATAAACAAGTTGAAGCCTCTAATAAACCCATTAACAATATGTTTACCAAAATGGTTAATACCTTGGGGTATATTAACACTTGCACAGCCCCTTCACCCTATGGGCATATCATACTAGCATCTGAACCCTTATGGGTACTACACCCTTTTCTCTCATCTTTGGAGCCGAGCCCATCTTGCCTCTTGAAATATAAATACATTCTCTTCACATATCATTGCACGACCTCATTTTAGAGGATGAGTACCATCAATAACATTCAACCCAACTTAAGATAATTGATGAGCATTATTTAGCTACCCTTTCCCATCTTCATGTCTATTAAGAGCGATTCAAACAATCCTATAACAAACACTTGAAAGTCTAAGAATTCAACATTGGAGATCTTGTCCTCAAGGAAAACCAACATGTCACTAATATGGATAAAATCAAAATGGGTAAATTTTCTTTCAATTATCTTGGAACCTACACCATTACCCATAAGTATGGATCAGGGGCTTATCATTTGTCCTCTCTCAAAGGCAGACTAGAACCTGAGCCTCTCAATGATTCACATTTGTGTCCCTTTTATTTTTAGATAGGGATCACAATTATCATTTGTCTAACTTAATCTCATCCCTTGCAACCACATTCACTTACCTCTTTTTAGGGGCAACTGAATAAAACTAAATCATGTGATTATCTGTCACAATTATATCCTAATATTAAACTATGGATACCATGAATCTATCCATGGCATGATTATAATAGTATTTTCCATCTCTTTGAGATTAGTTCCTATGGTCTTTGTTCCCTATACCTCCTTTTCACCTACTAATGCCCCATGTTAGATTAGTTTTTCCTTCATAAAGTTAATCCATTAAGCATGTATGGACATGTCTATGTCAATCAACATTAAGTAATAGCAACAGCAACATCAACTAGCAAAAACAAACTATTGGTCATCCTTAACATCCATAGATTACTCCCTTAAAGGAAAACTATTAGAAACTCATTCTAAAATTGCAAAGTGTAAGCTGAATGGCTCCCTTGAAGGATAGTTATCAAAAGCATTTGAGCCAACCATAGAAATATAGACCACTCACTTGAAGGATGGATGGATAAAGCATTAGTTAAATCTAACAATTTCTTGGAAGCTTCCCACATTGATTAGATTCCTCGACCCCCAAGTAAAAGTCAAAAGTAACTAAAAATGCAAAAAAAAATTTGAAGCCACAATCAGCTCTCTTACACAACAACAAAATTGGGAAAACCACAATCAACTCTCCTTAGTAGACTTCTCACATTGATTAGTCTACACTTTATATATGGACATAGACTTGTTTATACCCACTCTTTAGACACCTATAGAAAAATCATACTAATATTGCTAACCATTCTAGTTTCACCCATTTTCCCTCTACATATCATATGCATGAGACTATGAGCTCACTTAACACATTGTTATTAGGATCCATATCTATCAACCTAGGCATGTAAATATGAAACATTTGAAAGGCTTAGGTTCACTAAGCCAATCTAATTTTAGGTTTCATGTCGGTCTTTACCAATGAAAAGGCATTGTGTTATTTTTTATATCTTTTATTAATATATGTAAGCCTATAAACATGAACAACAAAAAATATACCAAAAGCACAAACATCATGAACTATGTCAACAAACAACATCATCTATCCACCATAAGCACAATGTAAACATATATCCACTAGCCATAAACATTTGTCTGTCCATCACATTGTGTAAAATTTTGAATATGTTATTACACCATAAACTAAGAATAAAAAAATCATAGCATATACCATTCACCATTCAACACACATAACCATAATATGTATCCATCCATAACATGTCCTATCTAACCATGCATAGAATTAAAACATCATAATTCACCTTTCTACATATCACATGCCTAAGCTACTAAGTCAAATAGTGACAAACCATGAGCATCCATAACTATAAATCACAAACATGAGCATCACATAAAACATCAAATTTCATATAACATATACATCATATAGTCAAAAAATAACACATGTGATAATGTCAGCTCTCTCTCAAAATATACATCATATACATAACATTAATATCATATGTCAATCAGGCCCTTTGAACACTCAGACCACCTACACCACTACCACTAGCCCCACTTATACTTGATGGTGGTCACCTTGGGACCCCTATTTGATCAACTATAACATCCCACTACCTAGGGGTAGCTAACATGTCCCCACCCCCTAAACTATCTCTAAACTCTAAAAATCTCATGGTATGGGGAAATTGATCTAGCACAATCACCTCATAGTATCTAAGCTCTTATATAGTAGCTAGATATTGTGCTCATGGCACTAAATTTGATGGCCCTCCTATTGTTGTACGTTCCACACCCACACCAATTTTCCCTTATTATGTTCCTATCTATCCCTATAGCCTATCTACCTACCCCTAAAAAATGATAACATGGCCTTGTGCCTAGTCCTTCTTAGCTATCATAACCCCCACCTTTCCCTAAAGTGTTGCAATCTAGACTTGTATTATGGCCACCTATCCTTATAAACCAACTATCTGAGCTTGGGCTATTAATAAAGCTACTACTACCTGTAGGTAACCCTTCCCCTATCCTACCCCTAGATCAAAATCTAAAGGCTACTGACCTCCATCACCCCCTCTAAAATCAAGTGTTATATACCTTCGCTAGTAGCAAGTTACATAGCCATCAGTAATGCTAGCATCATCAATCTGAATGCCCACTGGTAGTTCTTCAAAATCATATATTATATCCACTACCTAAGGCTCAAAAAGTAGAAACTTAGCCTCCTCTCTCTTGTATATAGGGGTGTCAAGTGGAATCCCTTGTTTAAGACCAAACTATCTCCAAACCTAGTCAAATGAGATCATTTATATCTCTATCTCTCTCCTACCATATACCCACCTCCAGATCTAGAGTCCTATGGTGTAATACCTATACCCTACCCACTATGGCCACCCAATATATGGTCACCATGTAACATCTCCTGCCACTAAACCCCCCAACTTATCACAGAAACACTCAATATCTCTGGCTCCACTAGCTGCTCATGTATAGGCTACCACTCTACTCCATTACATGAAGTTGGAAACATAGTCATTCAATGCATGAGTGTCATCTATAAATGCCAAGGGTCTTAGTACCTAAATGTGTTCAAAGTCCCAGTAGTGTAAAACAAGCCCCACACTCAACCCATACTGTTAATGCACTCTGAAGCCCCATAACTCCCTATAAATCTACACAAGTAACACCTATACCTAACCAAACATTATCCCTCCCAGAAGCATCTTTGATAGAACTCCAAGAAAAAAATAGGGGAAGTGAACACTAACTAAATTTGATAGCATAAATATTTTCAATGTGAATCTAGTCTCATGCTTGTAAAACAACCATGTGGGTAAACACACTTGGTTTTCCTAATCAAGCTCAGTGCAAAACCAACACCCAAACCTTTCTAGTAACTTGACACCCACACCTTGACTCTTTTGATAAACTACTCAATACATCTTACTTACATGGCTAAATCACCCTAGCCCATCAAAAATGCATACCACCTATACGAAACCTACACTAACACTTTTTACCCTTTTTTAATTGTTCACATCCTATGGCAAAGTTTTTAAAAGCCTCTTTTTAAGTTTCTTTTAATTTAGGCCCTAGAATGTCAATGGTCAAGCCTTGACCACTAATGGTAACTAAATGTGACTACCGATAGTGAATGCTTGAACCTTCATAACACAAAAAAACCTTAGCAAACACACCAATAAATACAAATATAGACAAAAATCTTCTAAATGCCCCCAACCCTAGCTACCATTCAATTAACCAAAATAAGAAGTATTTCACCTAATTTTAAAAAAACCTAAAATCTAGGGATTTATCAAAATTTTCCCTCCCAACAACAAACATTCATCAGATTGTTACCTAAGCACACCAATTCCTTTCCCTTTAAATAAATAGTTATCCAATTTAAAACAACACCTACCTCATTCTATGAGTGATGCCATGGTCAAAGCCTTTTCCTTATACCTGGCCACACCCTCTTCCACTATCTATCTTAGTCAAACATAACTACAAATCACTTTCAACCTCATGATTATAATAACCACACTTTAGTCCATAAACACTACTGTCACAGATGGAAAACTCATCAAGAATGGAATACATAGAGTCAAAGAGGGAAAAATGTGAAAATGACTTTTTATTTTCACTTTTTAACCTATTTAGCCTTTAGGGTTTCCCCTTTCATTGTCACTGGTCAGGGTGACCATTGATGATTGACCCTTTTGGCCCATGATCATCAATGGTTAGAGGCCCATAATTTTTCTTCTACTCTCCCTAAGCATAATAAAAAAACCTAAACTAAGACCTTTCAAAAGGATAAAAATGCAAGACCCTTACCTTCTAACAAATCACTCATCCTCAGCAACTATGTTTGACCACATCCACCTTGACACTAGGCATTGACATCAAGAACTTTCACTATGCACTTAGTTACATTTTGTGCACACTCTTAATGATCTAGCTACCTATCAAACTCAACACAACCTTTATATAAAGAACTACATTCAACCTAAATTAGTTGTGGGGTGTTGAATCCCCTTCACTATGTAGGTATCATCCACTTGTCTAGTGCATGTGGAGTTAGCTTAGCCATACCCTAACCAACCCATTTTTCCACATCCACCTCAACAATGACCCTATTACCCAAACTCTATGTGTATAATGAGACAACTTTGCCTAGGTCATTTTGATCACACTGACAGACCTTGCCAGGTTACCTATTTATATTTTTACACCACCTAGTACAACAACTAGATCATTTGTGTTTTTCGGGAGAAATTCCTACCTTAGATACCCATCACAAATTCACCCAAGATCACTTCCTACCTTGTATACCCAACAAAA
>JARHVA010005569.1:892500-1010000 GCA_037957365.1 Torreya grandis | reverse complement strand
TATCTATGTTCACTATAGTTGAAGTTTAGAACATTTATAGAAATGAGGATTTTTTAAAATCAAAATCCACAACCAGTGAACTTTCAAAGGTAGAATAATCGAAGGTAGGCTTGTGAACTAGGGTTCAATAAATCAAATCATCTCTCTTATTGTGAAGGCTTATTCACTACTTTGGGATATATTTTTTGGTTTGGGGTTCCATACTTTCATTTTGGTCTCATGGATGTTATTAAAATATGTATGTATCTATCTATCTCTATAAAATTCACCATTAAAAATAAATACAATATCTCATCTTGATCCATCATATTTTATGTTTGGGGTTTGTCCCCTATGTTTTGTTGAGCCTCTCATTTGCTTCCCTTTAATGTACTAATGTTGGTATGATTATGTATCATGCATGTTTTCACATTTTCATAAAATTTTATGACACGTTATTTTTTATATAAGGTCTCATTCAACCCCCAACATATATCTAAAATAATAATAACAAAAACAATATTTAAATTATGATGATACCATGAATATGTCAGGTATCATGAAACATTATTGATACCAGATAGTATATATTTATATGTATGAGATTAAATTTTGATTTTACTTAATTTAGAAACATATATCATTAATATTTGATATAAATAGGCATTCAAATTAATTTACATTGTCAAATCCTATTTATAATACTTGATTTTTATTCATAGAATTGGATTTGTAAAACCACATTATTATTTCAACAAACAATCTATTATAAGTAAACCTCTAATTTTTCAAGTACAACATATTTTTTGATTGGTAATGAGGGTTATGGAGTTCCTCTCCCATTTATTTATTTATTTTTATTGTTAATGAGTAATAAAACCAAAATAATAATACAATTACATGATGTAAATCTCATTAATAATAAATGGTTTAAAACACAAAACACAAAGATTAAAAATATATATGTAATACTCAAATATTCCATCTCTCCAAAGGATGGAATCTCAGTGATGGATGAAATAGAGTTTCCTTCATCATAATTTCAGACAGTCTAACTTTCATCTACACTGAGATCTTCATATTTATCATATGATTCCCCAATCTCTATTTGAATAACATTAGGGGATATTTGATTTTTCTTTTATTTTTTATTATACTCCCAATCCTTTGTTATTGTCTTCTAGGAGCAAGTGGAGTCAAAACATTTTACTTCTTCCTAGATATTGATGTAGAGGTGGTGTCTTCAGTCCTCTTCTTGTCTCTACCCTGATAATTTGAGAAAGGAGTTAGTATTAAATTACTCCTTACTCTATAAATTATCTTTGTATTATCTTATTTCACATTCTCTTCTTCTTCCTCTATATCCATAACATTTTCTTCAACATCCATTCTTTGTTCTTCATCAACTGCTTCATATTATTCTTATTTTGGTAGGTGTTGCATTGTCAATAAATTTTACCAATCTAAGTTAGGTATTTGGTCCATTAAACATCTATATACAACTAGTTAAATTAAATAATGATGGGACAAAGATGTCAGCTTCCATTGTTGGTACTTTTTTTCCATCCTTCTCAATAAGTTTAACTAAAATTTAGGTACTTTCACCCTTATCCCATGCCTGAGATGATTAAGGATCTTAAAGTGTACTACAAATATATACCCTCACAAGTTAATTATGTAATAGTGTAAAGAGAGACTTATTCCCAAAGATGGGGTGGTGAAGAAAAAAGTATAAATATATTTGAGGAATCTAAACTCTTTTTGTATATGTAAATAGTGTCATAGTTGTAATAAATATGGGTTTTTTTATGTCAAAATCCCCATGTACAAGGTAGACTGGTTACCTCTTCTAGTAGCTCTTTAGTGATATCAAATTTTAGTCCTCTGATAATGGATACATCATGCATGAAAGTTTCTATACTATCCTAGGTAACTATATCATCAAACCCTCTTAAATTCTCAAAATAACCAAGCCATCCTACATTCTATTTTTTTTTTGCAACTTTCCATCTTATCCTTAATGGCCTAAGGTTTGTGGGTTATCTTATGACCACATATCCTCCCATGTCACTTGAGTGTTGTTATAACATCAAAGGAGATTTATATTTATCTTTGGAAAATTTATAGATATCTTTAGACTATGTGCTAAAAGAGGTGTAATTAAAATGGTTCTTGATGTTTTATCTGCTAGTTAGCATATCCTTCTCCATTTCCCCATAGTTTGCTAACAATTATTAGACTTCCTTGGTATATGTTTTGGCACTTGTAACATATTTCCTTCACATCATACACACTTGTATCACTTATTTTCATAATGTAACATTTTATGGAATTCACACCCAGTAACTGACCAATCACTTGTCCTCAATTGATAGACCAAATATGGATCTTGACATGTGAGATGGGTATGTTTATTAGTAGGGATAGAAATTATGATAGATAAGTATGATGTTATAGGATTAGCCAAAATGTAAAGTTGTGCCATGGATTAAACTCATATCTACATTTATAATGCACATGAATATACATGATTACATTACTAATTTTTTTTACTGAACTAATAATATTTTATTAATATACTAGACATCTGTAGAATAGGGATAATATTGGTTTTATGTTTAGATTGGGCACCTATGTATTATATACAAGATAAAAAATATCAATTAAGAATTCAATAATATTGGTTTGTGTATAATGGGCATATGCCCTTTATACACAATTCCATATGAATATGAGATTCTTAATTGATAATGTTCCCAATATACTAGAACTATGTAGAATGATACATATTATGAACATTTCTTATTCAATGATTGTATTATTGTTAGATTGTATTGTTTGGCCCATTCTTATCATCAATTCAAAATCCATTAGTCTTAATTTGTGTAGAATGGGCACATGCCCATTCTAAAAAAATAGATAAGAACATAATCAATTAATAAATCTAATAATATTTACTTGTGCAAAATTTACATGTGGCCATTCTACAAAATATAAATATTGGATTATTAAATGATAATGTTCTTAGTATACTTTACCTAGGACTGTAGAATGGGGCATAATATGAATACTACTTGCTCAATGATCATAATATTATTGGCTTGTATAGAATGGGCACATGTAAATTTTGAAAAAGATAAGAATGCCATCATGAATTAAGAATCCAATAATATTTATTTGTGTAGAATGGGAACATGATAATTTTATACATTAGATAAGAACATTATCAACTAATAAATCCAATAGTATTCACTTGCATAGAATTTGCATGTGCCCATTCTCTACAAAATAGAAATATTGGATTTTTAATTGATAATGTTTTTAGTATACTAGATTTATGTAGAATGGGAATAATATGATAACTTATTTATCAATGCTCATAATATTTTTGGCTTGTGTATAATGTGGGTATGCCCATTTTGGAAAAGTTAAGAATGTCATCATCGATTAAGAATTTAGTAGTCTTATTTTTTTAGAATCTGAACATGCCCATTACAAACATTAGATAATAACATTATCAACTAAAAACTCCAATAATATTCAATTGTGTAGAATTTTCATGTGCCCATTCTACAAAAATTAGAAATATTGGATTATTAATTGATAATATTCTTAGTATACTAGACCTATAGAATGGGGCATATTATGATCACTTATTCTCATACTATTATTGGCTTGCATAGAATGGGCACATTCCCATTTTTAAAAAGATAAGAATCTCACCCTTTAGGTATGTACGAATCCCTTAGTAAATTTTAATTGATATTAATGTTATTAATATACAAGAACCATGTGTTGTGATTGAAATGTTATATGCCCATTTTACACAATAGAAATATTGGATCCTTAAGTGGTTTACACTTTGTTTTTGAAGACTTTTCCTTCAAAAAGCATATTAATAGGTTTTTATTGGAATCTTAGTCCCATAATCCTAGCTTTCACTCTCAAAAAATACTTTTGGCTGATATGTAAGTGTGTATTTGCTTACAAGGCTCTTTTAAATGACTTGATTTTTATAGGTCCCAAAGGCATCAAAGCAGTCAAAACCCTAGGAATATCTACTGAATGAGAAATACCCACATGTATCCTGAATCATAGAACTGCTAGATTTTTTAGAAATTAGGAGGCCATATTGAATAAGAAAGAGCCATATGTCTTATAAAACATGAAGGTTTTAGATCTATTAGAACCTTGGGAGGCCTGATTGAATGAAAAAAAATGACATGTATATTTACACTCAGAGGTGCCATAGCTATTATAACTCTTGGTGGCATGATTTAAATAAAAAGAGGCATGTGTATTATAGCAACTAGATCCATATAAACATAACTTATAAGACAAAGGAACTTCATTGTGCTTAGTCATCAAGTTATATAGTGAACTCACCACTCTCCAATTGACACATGGCCAACACCATGAATGTTCACAGTGCCAAGAAGGTTAAAATAATTAGGTGTCTACCATGATCATCATTTTTATTAGCTTGGCTAGATGAGATCATGATTTTATAGTTGGAGCAGTCCCATCACTACCAACCAATCTGAATGGGATTTATGTTTAAAATGTTAAATTAATTCTAAATTGGGAAATGACTAATTTAGGATTACACCATCAACCTATATTGTAAATTACGTGATGTATATTGATGATATCATTACCATTATATCTTTGATAAATCATAAAACTAAGACCAAAAAATTAGTTTTCCCATGCATTGACCTCTTTGGCAATCTAGTGGGTAAACAAAGAGGACCTTGATTCTTACCATGCCCCCATATTAATAAATTTGGGTAACTAAGCTCTGATTCAATAAATTGTGGGCATCCCATTGCCATCACCAAATCTAAATTGAGAGACCATCTTAGAAATTATATAAGTTAATTCCAAATCATGGAATGACTGAGTGGATCAAGCCACCAACTCAAATTTGAAATTGTACAAGGTGAGCCTCCAAATGCCATTAATATAGGAGATATTTATAGAACCATATAATCCTCGTAGAAATTTTATTTATCGTTACCATTCCCATATCCTACAAACCCTTACCTTTAGTTCCTTCTCAAATTTTTAGCACTTCCTTTGGGCCCAAAATTTTGTGTTGAGGAGGTGTACCCCATGTAATTGGGAGGTATTTCAAACTTTATCCCTTATTATTTTTTATTAATAGGCCCCTTAGTAATTGATAACATACTCTCCAATAAATAATGAATGTAATAATTAGAATGTGCATCTACAATTCTAATTCATTTGTAGACTCCTTACATTATATGTAGAACATTGGTAAGTCTATGTGTGCAAAAGCTACAAATTGATATGGAAGCTTTGTGCATAATTTTATAGAAAGTATTTTTACATGTTTATATCTTAATAGTATTCATTTTTAAAAAATCTACATGTGTCCTTTTTACACAAAATAGAAATTTTGGATTCTTAATTGATAATGTTTTTAGTATACTAGACCCATGGATAAAGGGCTAGAATATGAGCATCAAGATCCCAAGCTCATAAGTTTGATGGCTTGTGTAGAATAGACACATGCACAGTATAAAAGGGGTATAACATAAGCACTGGGGTACCATGCTCATAATTTTTATAGATTCTATAGAATAGGGACATGCCCATTTTTAAAAACATAATAATGTCATCATCAATTAAGAATCCAATATCCTAAATATTATAAGAATATTGGATTCTTAATTGATGATGTGCTTATCTTTTCCATATATTTGGGCATGTGCCAATTCTACACTATCAAGGTAAATCTAATGTTATAATTTAACAATCCAATAGTCTTAGATTGTATGGAAGTGGAGCATGCCCATTTTACACAATATATAAATATTATATTCTTAATTCATAATATTCTTAAAATACTATTAATATATTCATATAATGAGGCATAACATGATCACTTCTTGCTATATACTCATAATATAGTTAATATATAATTTGTGTACAAATAAAATAACAAAATCTTTTTAATAGTATTAAATTAATAATGTGCAGACATGGGTACATGCCCATTTCACACATGTAAAGCCCATTGGATTGTTAGTTTGTAATATTTGAAATATAGTACAAGACCTCTATATTATAGGTGATTATGCTCATTCTAAACATGTTAAAAATAATATAATTAATTAAGAATCAAAGATCTTATCTTGTGTAGATTATAAGTCTATACCTATTAATAAATACTAATTTTGGAAGTAATAAATATAAACACTCATTATAAAATAGTAGGGCACATTCAAAGAGGAATAAGTTCTATTGTGAAAATCAAATATTTTTAACTATAACTATTTTTCATAAAAAATTACTTCTGCATATAAACATGAATCAAAAGTTGAAAGAAAGTTAAAATTACCAAGAGGGAGATATTGCAATAATATTTTATAAAAATGATTATGTTTAGTGTTTTAGATAAGAAAAATTCATTACAAAGTATAAAATGAGTTTCTTTCTGATAATTATGCTTCTACAATATGACAATTGCATACATATAAAGTGAAGCCAATGGAAATAAGACTAAAGATCGATAAATAATTTATAAAGAGATTACACAAGGAATCAATAGTGTCTAATATTAATTGTTTTACTTGAAAAATACATCAGTAGATAGATAAGAGTCAAGCTAGACTTGAAATATAAAACTAAAAGTGAAGAAGGGATTGACAAAGTGAATACTCAAGGACTCAATTTTTTATTATTGTTTTTCATGAAACAACATTTACGGATAGTTTAGTAAGATTACACAAGGAGTTTACACACATGTATTTATCATTTTGTTTTATGTCAATGTTGTACTTAGTCAAAATTCTTAAAAAAAATCTAATTTTTAAGTGAGTTTGATTATAATTGATATTTGAATTTAAAAATTGGATGAAATTTACATGATGTTGATATAAGGAAGAAGATATTAGGATTTTAAAAATAATAAAGAATTAAAATTGGTAGTAGATGTTAGATTTAATTCTCTTTGTTCCAATATAACATGATGTATTTTTTTTACCAACTAAAGAAAAAACATTTAAGTTATATTCCTTTATATCTGTGTTGTTTTGTTATTATATTATTCATGTATCATTTAGTATAGTTTCTCTATGATCTTGGATGGATGTGTTAGAATAAAAATGACTAAAAGGGAGGAGGGTTGAATCAGTCTTCAAAACCTTTCTTTCAATTCCAATTATTCATTAACATTCATTCAAGCATGTGGATTCAGTAATGCATAAGCAATCAACTATACAAGCATGAAACATAAGAACATGAGATAACAAACCATATGTGTGAGAAAACCTCTAGGGGATGAAAAACCACTGATATATTCAAATGGAATATAAATAATATAAAATGAACATTAAATTTAGTGAATTAAAAATTTCACAAGGAGCACCAACCCTAACTAGCTGAGTACCAACTCAGATAGGCTTTAACAAACACCCACTTGTAAGGAGGCACCAACCCCTAAATGAATCAACACTAACTTATCCATATAAAATAATTGATCACATTCACAATACCTTGTTACTCATACAATATATTATTATATCCTTCCACATCTCTTCACACTTCTATCCCTCTCAAAATTGGTCTTTAGCATTCTTTGCTCAACTACCCATCTTCTTGACTTGATTAGGTCATATGACCTTGATCCTCACATGTAGAACCTATATAAAATATTTAAAACTAATCATATATTATATTATTTTGGTGTATAATACCTTATTATTCACACTAATGTGTTATGTTATTCACTTACACTTACCACACACCAATAAGCCTAAAACTGCATAGTATTTATACAAGTCACGTATTCATATCCTTCTTAATCAGATAAACACCCTTAACATATTAGGTTAGAAATGAAATGGATATTATTAAATATAATATAAATTAATAAATTTTTATTATAGTCTATTTAGTTCTGACCTATCTTAATTATGGCTTATCTCATCTTTAGGTCTCATAGAGACCTAATCCCATTAGGTATATTCTAAGACACACTACACTTTATATTCCTTGGAAAACCTTAAAGAAATTCACATGGTAGGAAAAAATAATATGTAATTAAAATATACCCATAATAGGCTCATATTTTTTCAACAACACTTTTTAGTTGAAACCACTACTTGAAGCAAACCATTAGTATTGTTCCTATTAGGCTTGTGCATACTTAGAAAGTCTATCTTGAACAACTGAAGTAAAAACATAATTTTGACAAACAAAAATGGAAAAAAATAATATATAAAGAATATAAATGACTTTAGGTTCATCAAAATACATTTTTTACTTCACAAATCAAGGCAAAAAGACTTAAACCCTTCTCTGCAAGTAGTTCACTCAGAACTATCAACTAGCCTTAAAACATAATCATGGAAACTTGATCTTCAACACCTAAAAAAATATTTAAAATGAAATATAAAACATTAAATATATTATTTTACATATATATATTACTCTCAAGTATAAATATCATAAGGTCTAATGCCAAATATTGGTCTTGTACACCAATCTTTTGTCTTTAGTATACACAGTCAAACCTAAACTAGTCAACCCATTTTGGCTTTACCATTTCAAAAAAATTCACTAACTTCCAATATTATGAAAATAATGTATGGGATATTAATGTCCTAGAAAAAATAATCATATGCATTGGATGCTTCATCTTAGGTCAAATAGCCTCCAACTCATCACTATAACTTGCTTACCCAGATCTGCTAGTTTACGTTCAAACATAATTATGGTGATAATGGCCTTCAACACTTGTGTAGACACTTTAAAATAATTATAATTCATGTGGATTATATTATAATATAATTATACCAATTTATAATATATATAACATGTTCATGTGGAAATATTGGTCTTTCAAACTAATCTCACAACCTCACACCTTCATTGTCTTATCTGCACTAGACAGGTCAACTTATGAGTGACATTTTCATCATATCCATTGACCTCCAAAACTTATATCCAAAATTAAAATTTATAAAATATATTTTAGAAAAAATCAATTCAATTTTATTCTTCCATAATCGATGATAACACATCTCTAATCAACATCTCACTTTTGTCTAGTTTTCTCATTGTCTACACCATTAGGCCTATTAGAGACTAGTCAACTTGTAAGACTGGTTTATAACACCTAAGGGATATAACATACTCATAAAATACCATTTAAATATATTAAAAATATCAATCTTAAAAATTCATCCATTTAGCAACTTTGACTTGGTCAAATCTGACTACTAAAATAAATCTCCCAAAAATAAGGCCTTTCCCTTAGGGTCCACTTACTCACCTAAGAAACCAATCATACCTGGATTGCCTAGGAGAGTATAATACATGATATAATCACTTAAATAGTCATTTAAACCCATTTTTATCACTTTATAACAAGATAATTTTCATCATTTCACTATTAGTGTTCTTTAAGGGTTTAAACCATCTTCTAATCTTAAAGATCATTCATAAAGCTTAGCCCCTTTTTCTAGAAACCAATGCTTGGAAATTTTATCTAGGACCCTTCCCCATATAAAATTAATATATTATGTTCCCATGTATATTTTACATGTATTAGTTAACACTTAAAAGTTCTTCTCATGTTGATAACCCTCCATTATATGCACTTGAGAGACCTTAAATCACTTTTTCTTGCCTTAACCTTCAAGATTTAACCTAAAAATTGGTAAAAATATTTTTAAAAACACTAAATACCTCAAAAAAATATCATTTTTCCATTATTATCTTGAAATTTAAAACTCATACCTCATTTGGCCACCATCTCTCTCTTTGCTTGCTTAGACATTGACCTACAAATCATATTAGGCCTTGAAACTAACTTTCTAACCACTATCCAAGATATTTTCACCTGATATACATTCCATAAAACCTCATATAATTATTAAAAATAGTAAAAAATTATTCATATGACTTTTCAACACATCATGATACCTCATTAGGCCAATCAGAGTTTAGAGGTAGTCTAGTTGCATATTAGGTTTGTAGGACTTACCCCTGTAGGTTTATCTTAAAACTAATATGAGTGTTATAATGACTCATATTAATTATTAAACAACATTATACATCCTATTATTCCTTTTTACATCCATATCACTAGGACACCAAGCTCATACCTTCTCACAAGGTCTCTTTATGCAATGACTAATGTCATGACTAGGCTTCTCAAGCTCTTAAAGCTTGGAAACTAACCTTGAACACACTCATTGATGATTATACACCTTTATAACATTAATTTCATGATATTTAGATAGTATAATACCTATTTACATACTTTTATATTATCATCATGCACATGCTCATGATAAGACTATGTTTGTTATGACTAGACTTCTCAAGGCACCTTGTACTCAAGGACTAGTACTCAAAACATGGTTATCTTGACCTGAATCTTGACATCAGCCTCAAAATAATTATTATGTTTCCTTTGAATTATCTTGCATCATAGAGACAATATGTTCCTTAAAATTATCTCTTTTCATATGGCTTCCTTGTCACATACCACATCACCATGTAACCTTACCAGATGCACCTTGACATGAATGACATAAACCTTGCATTTGACATCAATGACATCAAAATTGACCTTGAAATCAATGAAAACACTTCTAAACAAACTCACCCTTTGTCATGTATGTAAAAATACTCTTCAAAATGATCACTCTCATCTCCCCTAGTCATGTCAATCTCCCTTCTTAGACTTTCTCCCCCTTTGACATTAATGATAAAGGGTCCCACATAGACTATCATATGGAAGCATACATTATTTATATAGGATCTCAACACATATAATATGAATTACTAATGTAATATTATCCCCCTTAATCCATGCATACCTTCTTCAAATAATCTTAGATCAACAACATGAATATCTCACCCTCAAACCAAGCATCCACCATGCTTCTGCTAAGTAAAGAATGCCTTCATAAAGCCTAATAAATTCACCCATTTCCATAGGTTATTAAAATAACACTATGTAAGTATATTCCTATATGTCCATTCTCTCACAATATTTAATGTCCTTCAATATCCTTTATGACTTGATTGGCACTACAGGCTTGATCTCTTCATCAACCATTTGATCATCAATGTGGGATGACAACAGGCATTCTTGACTTGATTTCACATCTAAAGCATGTTATATCATAAAAACTAGTCCACTTGAGCTTGTAGACTAATCATGACTCATCTTAATTATCTTTGGTTTCCATAGATTTATTTTCCATCTTTCTTTCACTCTAGGGGATTAAAACTTCCTATTTTGACTTGATGATCTTTTAATTATATTAGGATAAAATCTTGAAATTTATCCTACCTTATGATAACTATAGAAAACCACCTTATACATACCTTTTAACTGATGTTAATTTTGACTCCTTCCATAGTCCCATGAGTAATCATTCTTATAGGTTCTTATATGCTCTTTTGCTCTATGACCAAACTGATAGCATACAAAACAATAACCACAGAATGAGGATAGCAATGGGTTATTTAATAGGTATTTTCATGTTGAACTTATCATATTTAATAGTATTATACTTGAATTGAGGTGCCTCATTTTGGTCTTCTTTAAAACCAAGACCTATCTTGTCACTTTCAAATTTTTTATTACTTAAGATATCATCTAGAGCCTCAATGCTCTTTTCAATCTTGACAAAGATCTTCACCATACTAGATGCTTGATCCAACTCAACTTTCATGGATTCTAATTGAATTTCATATGTGATGCATTCTTCCTCTTTATACTTTAGGCTTGTATTTACTACCTTCATTTGTGCCTAAACTTGATTGATTATATCGGCATACTCCTTGGAAGTGTTACTCAGCCTTTCCTCAAATAGGCCAATCTACTCCTCATAGTCCTTAACTAGTGATCTTAGTTTGTGATTCTTTATTATTTAGAACATTAAATATTCTAGGTCACTTACCAATTTTACCTCAAGGTTAACTTCAAATTCTTATTCATCTAATTATACATCAACCATAAAGCCTTTTCCATCTGAGAAACCCTCATTTTTTGATTTTGTGGCCATGAACAAGGTTTCATTATTTTCATGTTCAGGTTCATTACTACCACCATCACTATCAGATTAAATTGATTCACTTACATTAGAATAGTTATCTTTTTCATTATATAATCTCCTCTTATTATTGAAAGTTCCTTTCTTACCTTCATACTTATGGAACTCCTAATTTTCATCAGGCTTGTAGGTCTTCTTTTCATCTCCATGATGTTCATCATGTTATTCATGCTCAGTATTATCTTTATTAGGACACTTGGATGTAAAGTGACCAATATTTTCATAGTTTAAATATTTTAAGGGAAACTTACCCTTGTTCTTACCTAAACCAAACCTAAATTTCCTTACAAACATGGCTATTAGTTAATCATCATCAACATCTAAACATTCCTCATCCTTGACCTTCTTAAATTTTGATTTATTATCAAATTTGAAAGATTATTCCTTCTTGGGATGTCTTCCTTCATTTATTCTCATCTCATAGGTAGTCAATATGTCATGAAGCCCATCCATCTCTAGCTTATCCGAATCTTGCATCTCGTCTATGCATAACCTTAGATTTAAACTTAGGAGTTGCTGATCTCAACACTTTTTGATGAATACTAGATTCTCTCACTTCTTCTCCTAATCCTCTAATGACATTGATAAATTCATCAAACCTTAGTAGCTAAGATGTAATGTTTTCATATTCATTCATCTTCGATCTTTAAAACTATCTTTAGTGGGTCTGTAACTTGTTCATCTTCACCTTGGTGTCTCCTTCATAGATAGTCTTAAATTTGTCTCATATATATTTATTTAATTCATAATTAATTACCTTCATAACATCTACCTTTTATAGGCCACAAATAATGTAATTCATTTCCTTGGAGTTGTTTTCACTAGCTTTCTTACTTATTGCATCAGTTGGTGTAATATGAGGAACACTATAGCTATCCACAAATGAATAATAGATATAATGAACTTGAGACATAAAATATATATTCATCTTGAAATTAAAAATGGAATAATTAGATCCATTTAATAATGAATACTTACTAGTAGAGAAACCATCTTGAGCTTACTGACTAGCCATCCTTGCTTCTAGGATCTCCTTTAGGTTTTTAGACCTGCTTAAAAGGACCTAGATTTGATAAAAAAATATTGGAATAAAAATTACTAAGGGGGGGGGGTGAATTATTAAAAACCTTTATTTAAATTCCACTTAAGTATTCATGAACATTCATTCAATCATGTGGATTAAACAATGCATAAATAATCAACTATACAAACATGAAACATAATAACACAAAATAACACAACATATGTGTGGGAAACACTATAAGAGATGAAAAATAAATAATATATACAAATAAAATACAGTAATATAAAATAAACATAATTTTTAATGAAGCACCAACCCAAACTAGTTCAACACCAACTCAGCTAGCCTTTAGCAAGCAACCACGTGTAAAGAGGCACCAACCCCCTAGATAACTCATCACCAACTCAACCACATAAAACACTTGATCAAATTTATAATACCTATTTTTTATTACAAAAAATTATTATATCCTTCCTCAACTCTTCACACACTTCTATCCCTCTAAAAAATGGTCTCTAGCCTTCTTCTCCTAACTAGCCCTCTTCTTAACTTGATTAGGTCATATGACCTTGATCCTCATATGTATAACCTCTATAAAATATTCATCAATAATAATATATTATATTTTAATGGTATATAATACATTATTATACTCACCAATGTGTTATATTATTCACTTACACTTACCACACACCAATAGGCATAAAACTACCTAGTATTTATACAAGTCACTTGTTCATATCCTTCTTAGTTAGACAAAGACCCTTACCTTATTAAGTTTCCCATGAAATTTATGTTATGAAATATAATATAAATGGATAAAATTTACTTTGAGTCTCTTTAGGTATGACCTATCTCAATTATGTCTAATCTCATCTTTAGGTCTCATAGAGACCTAATCCCATTAGGTGTGTTCTAGGACATGTTACACTTTATCTTCCTTGGAACACATTAAAAAAATTCACATGGTAGTAAAACATCATATTTAATTAAAATATACCCTTCATAGTGTCATATTTTGTCTACAACACTTTTTATCTTAAACTAATACTTGAAGCACACCATTAGTACTATTCATATTAGGCCTATGCATACTTAAAATGTCCATTTTGAACAACTAAAGTAAAAACATAATTTTGAAAAAAAATAAAACAAATAATATATACATAATATAAAATACCTTAGGTTTATCACCATATGTTTTTTACCTCACAAATTAGGAAAAAATTACTCAAACCTTTCTCTGTAAGTAGTTCACTCAGAACTATCAACTAGCCTCAAAACACAGCCATGGAAACTTAATATTCAAAACCTAAAATAATAATTCCTATGACCTATGATTCCTTGAATGTGTGTGTGTGTGTGTGTGTGTGTGTGTGTGTGTGTGTGTGTGTGTGTGTGTGTATAAATACATACATACATACATACACACACAGATATATATATATATATATATATATATATATATATATATATATAAAGTACAAATATTGTAAGGTCTAATGCTAAATTTTGGTCTTGCAAACCAATCTTGTCTTCAGTATACATAGTCAAACCTGAACTAGTCAACCCATTTTAGATTTATAATTTCAAACACTTTCAATAACTTTAAAGATTATAAAAATAAAGTATGTGGTATGCATGTCTTAAAAAAAAATGCATTGGATGCTTCAGCTCAGGGCAAAGAGCCTCCAACTTATCACTGCAACTTGCTTACCCAAATCTGCTAGTCTACCTTCAAACATAGTTATGGTGATAATGACCTTCAACACCTGTGTAGACAATTTAAAAGACTTAAAATTCATGTGGATGATATTATAATATATATATATATATATATATATATATATGTTTGTGTGTTTGTGTGTGTGTGTGTGTGTGTGTGTATAACATTTTAATATGGAAATATTGGTCTTACAAACTAATCTCACAACCTCACACACCTTCATTGTCTTATCTGTACTAGACATGTCAACTTATGAGCATCATTTTCATCATATCCACTGACTTCAAATTTTCTTATCCAAAATTAAAATGTATTAAATTTATTTAAAAATATCTTCATGTAATTGGATTCATCCCTAATCCATGATAACACATCCCTAATCAACTTCTCACTTCTACCTAGTTTTCTCACTATCTACACCATTGGCCTGTTAGTAACTAGTCAACCTATAAGATTGGTTTAGTAGACCTAAAGTATATAAAATACTCAAAAAACATGTATATATAATAAAAATATCAATATTCAACCTTCATCCATTTAACAACTTTGACTTGGTCAAATTTGAATACTAAAAACAAATCTCCCAAAAACAAGGCCTTTCCTTTAAGGTCCTCTTACTTACCTAAAAAACCAATCATACCTAGAAGTTCCTAAGAGAGTTTAATACATTCTAAAATTAATGAAATGGTCATTTAAAACCATTATGATCACTTTATAACAAGATATTTTTCATTGGGTCACTATTAGGGTTTAATCCATCTTCCAATCTTAATGATCATTTATAAATGTTAGCCCTTATCCCAGAAACCAATGCTTGGAAATTTGAGATATGACCATTCTACATATAACATGAATATATTAGGTTTTCATTTAGAGATTACATGTGCCAATGAGCACATGAATGTTATTTTTAGGTTTAGAACCCTCTATTTTATGCACTAAGAGACCTTAAAGCATTTTTTATTGCCTTAACCTTCAAAATTTGACCTAAAACTTGGTCAAAATATTTTTAAAAACATTAAATACCTCTGAAAATTGTAATTTTTCCATGATTTTATTGAAATCTAAAACTCATACCTCATTTGGCCACCATCTCTATCTTTGCTTGCTTAGACCTTAACCTGCAAATCAAATTAACCCTTAAAACTGACCTTTTAATCAATGTCCAAGATCTTAACAAATAATTTACATGACATATAACCTCATATCATGCTTAACCATAGTCAATCATTCTTAATATGAGTTGTCAACAACTCATGATACCTCATTAGTCCAAGTAGGGTTTAGAGGTGGTCTGGTTACATACTATATTTATAGGACTCACCCTTGTAGGCTTAATTTAATACTCACTTGAGTGTTATAATACCTCATATTCATGATAAAATAAACTTATACATCCTTTTATTCCTCTATGTATCCATATCATTAGGTCACAAAGATCATACCTTCTCACAAGGTCTCTTCATACAATGACCAATGTCATGACTAAGCTTCTCAAGATCTTAAATCTTGATAATTAATCTTGAACACATTCATTAATGATTATAAACCTTAATCACATGAATTTCATGCTATTTATACAATATCATACCTCTTTACATACTTCTGTATGCTCATCATGCACATGCTCATGATAAGACTATGGTTATTATGATTAGACTTCTCAAGGCACCTTGTACTCAAGGACTAGTACTCAAAACATGCTTACCTTGACCTAAATATTGACATCAACCTCAGAAGTATCATTATGTTATCTTCAAATTCTCTCTCAATGTAGAGATAATAGGTTACCCTAAAATTCTCTCTTGTCACTTGCCTTCCTTGTCACATACCACTTCACTATGCATCCTTACCAGATGCACCTTGACATGAATGACATCAACCTTGACCTTGATATCAATGACATCAAAATTGACCTTAAAATCAATGACAACACTTTTTAAAAAGATGTTGGTATCCCTATAACCCAAGTATCTATGACTTTTTATACTATTGATAGGCTCTATGATGGTTGTTTCTATCCCTAAAGCTTGACTATATTTATATATTTATACTATTGTTAGGCTCCTGGACGGATGTTGGCATCCATGAAACCTAACAATCTCTATCTATTTATATTTTCTATAGACTCTAGGATAGTTTTTGGTATCCATAAAACTTGATTATCTTGATCTATCTATAGTGTTGATAGGTTTCCAAATGGATAATGGTATCCCTGAAACCTGACTATTTCTATCTATATATAGTGTTGATCCTAGTATGATCTCATTCACCTCAATTTTTTTTTTAATTTGGTTTCCTTACTTTATTGAGAAAAAACTAACTAAATAAATCCACTTATTTCAATACTCAAAAATTTATAATGCAGCTGTAATGATTCTGGGTACATATTTTCATGACACAAATGTTATTTATACTTTATAACTAATATAATGCACACTAAAATAATAGTCTTTCATTCAAATACACACTAAATAATCAATAATTTAGAATTTCATATTCATCATGAGAGTATACATTCTATAGGTGTATTAACTCCTTAATATAATGAGTCAACACTAATCATATCCCCACAAATCTCTCTTATGGTAACTCAACATCCTTAAACTCCCACCTATAATCTCTCAAGAAAACCTATCCTAATGTTGATTTTTTACACCTCCATATACATAAAAATGTATTATTCTAATATTAAGAATTATCAAAATAATTCATAAATTATTATAAACCCAAATACATAAAATGTGAGAAATAACTAAATATTCTTAACAAAATCACTATGAACAAATGTTTCCCAACATCTGAGCATGAAAATTTTAAAATTTGAAAAAATACATGATATATTAATTGTCACACCTTTTTCAATTTTTAAAACACCTCACCATAAAATTTTGAGATATGTCTCGATTTAAAAAATTTAAGCATAAAAAATTTAGTAAGGTATGTGTTTGATTTTCACTCTATTTATTAGTGTAATAGTGCTTATCAATATTACATGATTTGATAATTATACTTATTTGAGATGTTATATAAATTATTTAAATATATTATGTAGTACCTACAAAAAATATTTAAAAAATGTCCACAAATATATATAGGAGTGTAATTAGTACTAATAAAAAATAAAAAAATTATAAATAAAAATAATTTTAGAAATTATTTCAACACAAATTTTTAACATATTAATTAAATAACTAAAAAAGAATAAGATTATTAGTATTTAAACATTGTATTCTAGTAAAAGTGACCCATTTATTAGTGTTGAAATTAAAATATCCATATCCTTCATGTGTGTAAAATATTACTAGCATTAAAATTAATTTATGAACTTTTAGGAAAATATGCTAGTGTGAAATATTATAAAGTGTACTAAGCTAAATTGAACCATTAAGGAAGGCATGCTTCAAATTCCATCCTGATTTGAAAATTTTAAAGAAAGTGAACTTCATTTTCTTTGACTAATGCCATATTTTAAAGACAATGGTGGTACAAATGATCTATCTTTATCCTCATTTAAAGGAATATTTTAACATTTGAAAAGCATTAATTTCCTTGGATAGATTTTTTTTAAATAGTTATAAAAATTAATTATTATTATTATTATTTAATAAATGTAAGGTGGAAAATAAATTTGAGTAATACATGTCAAATCAATTGAAGTTTAGATATTATTTTAAATTATATTTCAATTTACTTATAATCAATATAACCATTTAAACCTAAAAATTAATCTGACTTTTAAATAGGATCAAAATAAATAGCCTTTTACCATTGTATATACATGTGTAGATATATGTATACATATGTATAGATGTGTGTGTGTGTGTGTGTGTGTGTGTGTGTGTGTGTGTGTGTGTGTGTGTGTGTGTGTGTGTGTGTGTGTGCATGCGTGTGTGCGTGTGTGCGTGTGCATGTGTGTAATTGCCATTTTTATGTATTGTAATTAAGTAAGAATAAGATAAGAATATTCATCCTAATTTTTTCAAAAAGGCTTAATAGGTGGCTCGTTATACAACATAATTATTAGAATATAGATCTTTTCTTATGTGGAATGTGCTTAATTGATTGTGTATAATGGGAATAATTGATAATTTAGAGTGGCCATAAGAATGAGAACATTGTACATTGTGACCAAATGATAATACAAGATTTTAATAAGACTACAAATGAGAACTATCTGTTCTAAATTAGACAAGAATATTGATCCTATATTGTTTTATAGATTAATGATGTATGATTTAATTATAATTAATAAATTATTGAATCAATTCTATAATATAATTCTATATCATGCTCAGTATGTCTATTAGATAAGTCTATTTAATTATAATTCATTTTTAAAACCAAATAGAATAATACAAATTTAACATCGACCAACACATATTGTCCTCATGTATATACATTTCTAGTCTAATTCTCTGTGAGATCATATAAGTTATATAATAATGACATGTAATTAAATTCTGATTAATACGCCATTGAATCAATTCAAGTATATATGTCTACATCATGCCCAATTTTATATATCAATTCCATCTCCATTATTATAATTCATTAATAAGACCAAATCGAATACAAAATTAATATCAATAGACACATCTCATCCTTGTGCATATACATTTTAGGTTTAATTCTCTATGGGATGCCACTAAGTACAATCTAATATATTTTGAATGGAATATATAGTTGTCTAATACTGTGAATGTCATATTTAGTTGTCTTATACTACAGTACCATTATAAGGTTCTATGGTATAAATATATGTTTAATACTTCACTGAATAATCCCCCAAAACGTATGTAACATAATATTTGTTAAAATGTGTATTTTTATATTATTATTATCTTGTTAAAAATGGGTATGTGCCCATTATACACAAGATTAGAATACTATCAACTATCAAAAATATTTATCTTATGTAGAATGGGATCAACTGATAAAAAATTTAATGTCTTGTGTAAAATAAGGCACAAGCCCATTTTGAAAAATATATAAAATGTCATCTCCATTAAATTACAATTCATTGTTAAGACCAAATACCATAATAAAAATGTAATATCAAAAAACACTTCTCATCTTCGTGCATATACATTTCAGGTCTAATTCTCTGTGAGATACCACTAGATACAATATTTTATACTAGAAATGACATGTATCTATCTAATAATATGATACCATCACAAGGTTTTATGGTTTAAATTTATTTTCAATACTCCACTAAATAATCCACCCAAACTTATGTTACATAATAATGGTTGGAATTTGGATGTTCATATTATTCTCATCTTTTTCAAATTGGGCATGTGTAAATTCTACACAAGATTAGAATACTATCAATCGTCAAAAATATTTATTTTGTGTAGAAAAGGATCGATTGATAAAATTATTAATGTATTGTGTAAAAATAATCACATGTTGAATCTAAAAAAGATAGACACATCTCATCCTCATTTATATACATTTCAAGTATAATTTTGTGGGATGATACTAGGTACAATCAATTCTACCATGAATAGCATATGCAATTATTTGATATTTCAATACCATTGCAAGGTTTTGAATTATACTTTTATGTTCAATACTAGGTAAGTGCACAAAGTTGGGGGGAAAAAAGTGGCCTACCCATGGACATGATTTTCCTAAAATTTCATAAATATGAACATATGTAGATAATTTGAAATATCTACACTCCAAATTTGATGATGGTGTAAGAACATGAAATGTAGAATTTTGAGTATAGTTTCCAAAACACTAATTTTTTTTAAAAATGGTTAAGTACAACTAGGTCAAACATATAAAATTTAAATAAGAACTCTTATTTTTTTAAGAAAATAGAGTAGATAGATGGTCATGTAGTGCACCATTTTTTTAGCAGTGTTTAATATTGTTTGAAAGCCTTAAGTGAAAATTTTGATAAGATATTATACTTTGTGACCTATAATTTTTTATATTCTTTCAATGAATACTTTTTTTAATGAATTTTGAAAGTAAATAGATCCTGAAAATTGAAAAAAAAATGGATACGAGTATGTGTAGCATGCCTAACTACCTCAACAAAATTTTAAAAAAAATAGTTTTTTTAATGTGTATAGAATTAGGCCTAGTTTATGACCATATAACTTGCTTTGCACTTGGATCAATGAAATAAAAATTGTCAGGATCTTACAGATACAATTGATTACTTTTGTGTAAGCAACTAAACACGGAATTAAACCAGAATTAATAAGTAACTAGAAATCAGAATCAACAAAGAATAAGAGATACAAAAAACAAAGAAAACTTGTATTAAACTCTTCTAGAAGGAAATACAATGAATAAATATCTCCTTCTTCCACACCTCTCAGATGTATAGATCTCTTTCCCTCAAGAGTTTTCTCTCTCAATTACAAACACAATTCAGCTACTTGAATTGATTCACCCTTTTTCTCATACACAAGCTATGAAGATCTATCCCTATTATATAATACTAGGATTCATGAGCTATGCATTGTCCACCATTAGATGAACCTCTTAATCAAAGGTTCAAATTAGTCCTGCCAAAAATAGAAACACAGACTC
This sequence comes from Torreya grandis, assembly GCA_037957365.1. NCBI lineage: Eukaryota > Viridiplantae > Streptophyta > Pinopsida > Cupressales > Taxaceae > Torreya > Torreya grandis. Next base: position 988,609 of record JARHVA010005569.1, on the reverse strand, counting down.
AACACTAATAGTTAAACTTATCATACAAACAATCTGTTCATCCACAAAAATATAATTTTTGGAACACACAGGTGACCGACGTCGGTCCTTGTCTGTCTGCATATGACTAACATCAGCTGATCCATAACCGACATCAGCAAATTCTAGTTAATCCCTGACCGATGTCAGTCGATCCTGATCGATGACGATGATTGTGTAGTCTAGCAACCTTTGCATTTACTCATCTAGGGTAGCTTTTAGCTCCATAACTCAACAATCTCCCACTTAGAGATAAATAGCTACACCTATACTTGTACAACAACATCCTCTATCTTGTTTCTCCATCTTCAAGCTCAATCTTGAAGACCAAAAAAAGATGAATGAAGATTCAACTTCTCCTTGGTTATCGGCTTTGTTAACATATCAGCAAGGTTCTTATCTATATGGATCTTTTCTAGCTTCAATTCACCATCCTCCAATACCTATCTAATGAAGTGGTACCTAAGTTGTATATGTTTGGTTCTTGAATGAAAGGCTGAATTCTTTGCCAAATGAATTGCACTTTGACTATCACTTTATAATCTACAACTCTCTTGCTCCTTTCCTAACTCTTTCATGAACTGTGTCATCCATATCATTTCCTTGCTAGCCTCTGTGATTGCAATGTATTATGCCTCTATAATAGACAAGGCAACAACCTTTTACAACTTTGAAATCCAACTAACCACTATTCCACCAACAGTGAACACATATCCTATGGTGCTTCTCCTACCATCCAAGTCACCTACCATATCCGAATCTACATAACCATGTAGAGAAGTGTTTGACCCTCCATAGCATAAATTCCTACTGCTGGTCCCTCTCAAATATTTGAGAATCCACTGAACTACTTTCTAGTGTTCCTTCCTTAGATTGGCCATGAACTTACTGATAAGTCCCACTACTTGGGCAATATCAGGTCTAGTACATACCATTGCATACATTAAGCTCCCAACTACGGAAGCATATGGAACTCTACTCATGTACTCAACCTCATCATGTGATTTAGGACACTGTTCTTTGCTCAACTTGAAGTGTCCAACCATAGGTGTGCTTACCGGTTTTGCATCCTGCATATTGAACCTTTCCAAAACCTTGTTCACATAATTCTCTTGAGACAAAATCAAACTATGATTTTTCCTGTCTCTCTTAATACTCATGCCAAGGATTTTCTTTGCTACTCCTAAATCCTTCATGGTAAATATGTGAGCTAATCTTACCTTAAGCTCAGTAATACCTGCATGTGTGAACTTGCAACAAGCATATCATCTACATACAGTAATAGGATAATATATCTACCATTATCCAATCTCTTAAAATAAACACAATGGTCAGATTGACATCTACTAAAGCCATGCTCTATCATAAACTTATCAAATATCAAATACCATTGTCTTAGAGCTTACTTAAGACCATATAAGCTTTTCTTCAGCCTGCACACAAGTTTCTCCTTACCTTTGACATCAAAACCTTCTGGCTGCTCCATATATATTTCTTCATCCAAATCTCCATGAAGAAATGTTGTCTTAACATCAAGCTACTCAAGATGCAAATCCTCAATAGCAACTAAAGACAGTACAATCTGAATAGAAGTCATCTTTACTACAAGAGAAAAAATTTCACCAAAATCAATACCTAGTTTTTGTGCAAATCTCTTTACTACCAACCTGGCCTTATGTCTCATTTGTCCATTCTTAACCTTCCTTTAACCTATAAACCCATTTGATTTTTAGTGTTTTCTTTTTGACTGGCAACTCAACCAAATCCCACATTTGGTTCTCTTTCAAGGAATCAATTTCCTCTTTCATGCCAAGCTCCCACTGTTTCCAAGATTTTACCTACATTGCCTCATCAAAACTTTCTAGTTCTCCACCATCAGTGAGCAACAAGTAGTATAATGAAGGGGAATAATGAATTAGAGGTTTAATTACCCTTTCTGACCTCCTCATGAGCGTTTGAGACTCATTCATTGCTTTTTGTCTTCCTAAATTCTCTGTCAGTGACCGATCCCAGTCATCTCTCTGTCTGTACCTCACCGATGTCGATTCCACCTGACCGACTTCAATTTTTGTCTGACCGATGTTGGTTAATGTCTAACCAACATCAGTGCTTGTATGACCAATGTTGGTTCCTACCTGATCGATGTCGGTGTTTGTGTTTTCCTGTGTGTGAAAATTCTTACCCGTGAGCTCATTTTGGATCATCACCTCATACAAATCAACATTGCCTTGCTCAGTATTATTCAGCTTCTTAAGCTGATCACTGTACATCACCTTCTCATTGAAAATAGCATCACAGCTTCTAATAATTTTGTTAGTTCTTAGATTCCACAACCAAAATCTGAAATCTCTAGAGACATAACCAATAAAAGTGCATAGCATAGATTTAGCATCCAGCTTCTTTCTATTTTCTTTATCAATGTGCACAAAAGCTTCAAACCCAAAAACTCTGAGAAATGAAATATCTACCTTTTTACCTATCCACGCCTCTTCTGGTATTCCACCATCCAGTGTAGTAGAGGGTCTTCTGTTAATCAGGTAAACCACAGTATCTACAGTATCTACCCAAAACTGTAAGGGCAATCTAGCATGCAACTTCATACTCTGTGCATGCTCCAATATTATTCTATTCATCCTTTCAACAACTCCATTTTGCTGAGGTGTCCTTGGAACCATCCTTTCCCTATGTATTCCACTCATAGAATAGTAATTGTTGAATTTATTGCTGTAGAACTCACCACCATTGTCAGATCTAAGGCACTTTAATCTCAAACCTATTTCATTCTTAACCAAAGCTTTTCATTTCTTAAAAGTGTCAAAAACATTAGATTTCTTCTTTATGCAATAAACCCATACCTTTCTTGTAGCATCATATATGAAAGAAACATAATATTGTGATCCTCTAATAGAAGCTACTTGAGCTGGTCCCCACACATCTATGTGAACAAGCTCCAATTTGTGCTTCTTCTTTGTTGACCCATTTTTGAGAAACCTCACTTTCTTCTATTTTCCAAAAATACAATGCTCACAAAAATCTAGATCTATGCTTTTCAAATTTGAAAGCTTACCTTTTGACTTAAGAATAGTCATTCCCTTCTCACTCATGTGGCCAAGCCTATAGTGCCACAAATTTGCATCTACATTTGAATTAGATAAAATAGAAGGAGAATAATCAATAATACAATTACATAAATAGAGAGTACCTACTCTCTTACCTCTGGCTAATACAAGTGCACCCTTAGAAACCTTCCAAGATTCAGTTGTGAGAGTTACTGTGCAACCCTCATCCCCCAAATTTCCTATAGAAATTAGATTCCTCTTTAGGATGGGTACATGCATGACATCCTTCAACACCCATGTGTTGCTATTCTACAATTTCAGCTGCACTTTTCCTTTGCCAACAATTTTACAAGGCTCATCATCCCCTAAATAGACTATTCCAAAATCTCTAGGGACATAATCATTGAAAAATTCTCTATTTGGGGTTGCATGGAAAGAAGCACCAGAATCTAAAACCCAAGATTCTATTTTATTATCCAAAGAAAAAATAAGAGCATCTTGTGTAACAATACCTGCAACTTTTGCTTCTTCTTTACTTTCATGCTGATTTTCTTCTTTAACTTTCAACCAGTAATCTTTCTTTACATGCCCTATCTTTCTACAATTCCAACAGGTTATTTTTCTTCCATTTTTGGATTTGGATCTACTTCTCATCTTTGACTTGGACCTTGATCTCCCTTGCTTGCCCTTCTCTTTTTGCCTTCCCCTGCTTTCAATACTTAAAGCATTACTTGATGTTTCCCCTGTGCTTTTCTTACAAGTTTCTTCATTCAAGATTACACTAACATCATCTACTTTTAAGATATTTGAAGCAGATGCAGTATTACTAACTACCATTACCAAACTATGCCAACTTTTAGGTAAAGAGCATAAAATTAAGAGAGCCTTAATTTCATCATCAAAAACTATTTTGACTGAATTTAACTAATTTACTATTACATGAAAATCATTAAGGTGACTAGATACAGATCCACCTTCTTGCATTTGCAAATTAAATAATTGCTTCATAAGATATACCTTATTTGAAGCTGAGGGATTTTCATATAAATTTGCGAAAGTATCCATTAACTCTATCATTGTTTTTGCCTGTGATAAGTTGGAAATCGCAAAAGATGCCAAGCTCAACCTTATAGATCCTAGAGCCTTTCTATCAAGAACATTCCATTCGTCATCTTGCATATCTGTGGGCTTGCTTGAAACCCCACCCAACAGTAAGTATAGATCTTTCTGATACAGATAATATTCTATCTACATCCTCCATAATTGATAATTCTTGCCGTTAAACTTCTCCATTCTTAGTTTACTTCCTTCTGCCATTGCTTTACTCCCACTCAATCAGAAACCCCTGTGAGTGACCTATAATCAACAAACACTAACCCGATCTGATACAACCTATTAGTGAACCCAAGTTCTGATACCACTTGTTAGTTGGTATCACTTGGTGATCCTAGCTTTGATACCACTTGTTAGGATCTTACATATACAATTGATTACTTTTGTGTAAGCAACTAAACATGGAATTAAACCAGAATTAATAAGTAACTAGAAATCATAATCAACAAAGAATAAGAGATACAAGAAACAAAAAAAAAATTGTATTAAACTCTTCCAGAAGGAAATACAATGAATAAATATCTCTTTCTTCCACACCTCTTAGATGTACAGATCTCTTTCCCTCAAGAGTTTTCTCTCTCAATTACAAACACAATTCAACTACTTGAATTGATTCACCTTTTTTCTCATACACAAGCTATGAAGATCTATTACTATTATATAATACTATGATTCATGAGCTATGCATTCTCCACCATTAGATGCACCTCTTAATCAAAGGTTCAAATTAGTCCTGCCAAAAATAGAAACGCAGACTCAACACTAATAGTTAAACTTATCATGCAAACAATCTGTTCATCCATGAAAATAGAATTTTTGGAACGCATAGGTGACCAATGTCAGTCCCTACCTATCTACATATGACCGACGTTGACTGATCCACAACCAATGTCAGAAACCTCCAGTCGATCCCTGATTGATGTCAGTCGATCCTGACTGATGACGGTGACTGTGTAGTCCAGTAACCTCTGCATTTGCTCATTTGGTGTAGCTTTTAGCTCCACAACTCAACAAAAATTACATGAACATGTGTAGGTATGTATGTTTGTGGCATGTAGTGGCATAAAAAAGGTATAGTTAGAAATTAACATAGTTTTAAACCTTAAATTAGTCCAAAATTTATAAAAATCATATTTTTTGAAAGAGGAGAGCATTCTAGTCATGATGGTATTAAGTTTTTAAATTTTACCATTAAAATTTAGTGTATTTGGTGATCAAAGTTTAATTTTGTTGGTTTTTATCAATACTCTTAAACTCAACTATATTTTGACAGGTCCAAGCCTTTGGCTTGGGAATCCAAGCCATTCCCAAGCCAAAAGGCTTACTATTTAAATTCAAATTCAAATAGCATAATCATGTTAATAACATGATCACATTATTAACCATGTTAGTAATTTGATCACATTAATAATATGATCATGTTATATGTTTAGAACACCACAAACCCAAATTTACTCTTGATCTTAAATTTTATATATGATCTTATATGTTCTTGAGATCCCTAATAGTGGTGTTATTTCATGTGATATGGGAAAGGTCCCTAACCTTGGATAGTGAATTAAGGTGTCATGGTATCACATTAGACTTCAAAAGTTTTATTGTCATTTTAATATGTTAAACTGACTACTTATAATTACTTGGTTTTAAGGTATAACTAATTATAACTTTTATGATATAACTGATTTTATTATAATGTCATAAAATGCATTTTTTAAACCTATGGCCAAAACTTAGCCTGTGGAGTACCAATCTAGATTTGCATTTGAAGTAAATTAGGGATATTTATATCCCCTTCAACATAATTTCATGACTATAAAATGTGATTTATGTGTTGATCAGCTCCAATTTCATTACCTTGATTAAAGCAAAGAAACATTATTTACTTATGTGCAAGTTTTGCATGTATAGAACGTGGTTTTGAGCTCAATAAACTTGAAGTCATTAGATAATGAATGCAAATTTTGATTAGTTTAATTATGGAGGTAATTAGGGTCAAAATAAACCATATGAACATATTTTAAATTTTATATGATGTGATTTGGAGAGAAATTAACCCTAATGTCATGTCATATATAATTAAACAAAGAGTTGATTCATTTAATCTAAGGAGGCATTTGAGGCCAATTTGAACCCCTTGAAGATCAAGATATGATTTGGGGAAAAATTAAGTTTGATTATATCATAAATTTATCCAATTAGTCAATTTTTCCAATTAGGGGCATGATTTTGACAAAATTGATCCCCTAAACCAAATTTATGGCTCATTCAATTGTATAATGTATGCAATATGTATGGCTTAATTGACCCTACTTTTATCAAAAATGAAAACATGAAGGTAATTGTCATAAATATGTTAACAAGTAGCTCAAATTCTATTCAATTACCTTAGTGATTGGACCTTATATCTAATATCTTAAACCCTATACCATGTAACTTAAAACCTAAACCATATACCATTTAACTTAAACCCTAAGCCATAAGCCCTAAACCCTAAACCCTTTAAATTATAAACCTTAAACCCTAAACTAGTAAATTTAGCCCCAATTCACATAATTTATATATAGTAATAATTAGGTTCATAGGGATGAACTTGGTCAAAATCACATCACTCATTAAACCACAATTGACTTAGTTTCTTAATCTGTGATGATGTGGAGGTTAATTGAGCCCAAAATCACATTATTTGCTCATAGATCCAGGTTTAAGGAGCTCAAGTTTGCCCTGATCACCTTCATAATTGTGTTTTATATACCCTAAAACCTATACCCTAAGCCCTAATCCCTAAACTTTAAACCATAAATATAAACTCTTTAAACCCTGAACCAATCATTTTAACCCATATTAACATTATTAGACTAAGAATTATGTTCATAGGGATTATTTTTGTCTAAATCACATGACTAATTTCCCCATTTGACTAAGTCACTCAATTTTCATGATGAAATGGGGTGTAATGAAATACCAAAAACACATTATATAGTAACAAATGGGTCCAAGTGATTCAAATTGTCCTCAATTATCTTTGTGATTAACCTTGTGTACCCTAAACCATACATACATAAAAACCTAAGCCCTAAACCATAAACACTAAACATTATACCCTAAATTTCAAACCATCAACTTTACCTATTTACCAATTGATTTATTCCTAATTAACATCATTTTTTCATAAGAATTAGGTTTATATGACATAGAGCAATTAAACCTTATATACATGCTTAAACCTAAACCCTATGCCCTAATCCCTAATACCTAAAACATAAATTTTAAGCCATATGCCTTAATTCCCACTATATTTCACAAACATAAATACCTTACGATATATCTAATTTTATCATGAGATACCATAAAATGTAATTTTTAAACCTAAGGCCAAAACTTAGCCTTTGGAGTATCAATCTAGTTGTGCATCTAGAGTAAATTAGGGATATTTATATCTGCTTCAACCTAATTACATGACTATAAAATGTGATTTGGGGGTTGATCAGCTCCAATTGCATTAGCTCAATTGAATCAAAGAAAAAATATTTACTTATATGTAAGTTCTACATAAAAATAATGTGGTTTTGACCTCAATAAACTTAAATTCATTAGCTAATGAATGCAAAAGTTGATTAGTTCAATCATGGAGGTAATTAGGGTCAAAATGAGCCATATGAACCTATTTTAAATTATATATGATGTGATTTGGAGTGAAATTAACCCTATTGTCATGTCATATATAGTTAACCAAAGAGTTGATTCATTTAATCGAGGAGGCATTTGAGGCCAATTTGAATGCCTTTGAGAGCAAGATATGGTTTGGGGAGAAATTAAAAGTTTTATTATATCATGAATTGATCCAATTAGTAATTTTGTGTAATTATGGGGTTGATTTTGGAAAATTTAAGCCCCTAAACCAAATTTATGACACAATATATTATATAATGTATGCAACATATATGGCTTAACTAACCTTACTTTTACCAGAAATACAAACATGAAGGCAATTATCACAAATAGGTGAACAAGAAACTCAAATTTTATTTAATTACCTTAAAGATTAGACCCTATATCCAATATATTAAACCCTAAACCCTGTACCATTTAACTTAAAACCTAAACCCTATACCATTTACCTTAAAGCCTAAGCCATAATCTCTAAAACCCAAACCCTTTAGCTTATAGACCCTAAACTCTAAACCAATAAATTTAGCCCCAATTAACATCCTTTATATATAGTAATAATTAGGTTCATATGGATGAAATTGATCAAAATCACATCACTCACTATACCAAAATTTACTTAATTGGCTCAATCTATGATGATGTGGGGGCTAATTGAGCCCAAAATCACATTCATTAATCACATATATAAGTTCAAAGAGCTCAAATTTACCCTAATCACCTTCATGATTGTAACTTATATACCCTAAAACCTATACCCTAATCCCTAAACTCTAGACCATAAATATAAATTTTTTAAACCCTGAACCAATCATTTTAGCCTAAATTAACATTAGTTGGACCAAGAATTAAGTTCACATGGATCAGTTTGGCCTAAATCACATGATTGATTGACCCATTTGACTAATTCACTCAATATACATGATGAAATGGGGTATAATGACAACCCAAAAACACATTATATAGTCACAAATGGGTCTAAGTGATTTTAATTATCCTAAATTATCTTTATGATTAACCCTATGTAACCTAAACCATATATACATTAAGACTTAATCCATAAAACATAAACCCTAAACACTATATCCTAAATTTTAAAACATAAAATTTCCCTATTTACTAATCTATTTCATCCCAATTAAATCCTTTGTAGTAAGAATTAGGTTCACATGGCATAGAGTGATTAGACCTTATATACACCCTTAAACCTAAATCCTACATGCCCTAATCCTTAATCCCTAAACTCTAAAACATAAATTGTAACCCTTATGCCCTAATACCATAATCCATAATCCCTAAACCATATGCATAAATTCCTTAATTCCTAATCCATGATCTATATTAAGTATAACATGATTGTGTTATTAAATAAAGCGATTGTGTTATTCTTACTATAGACAAAAATTTATTCTCAATGTCTATATTTAACTGCAACCAAATATTAAGAATAATGTGATCATGTTATTTAATAAAATGATTGTGTTATTTTTTAATATATACAAAACTTTATTCTTAATGTCTATATAACCAAAAATGAGTATTAATAATAATGTGATCATGATGTATAATGCAATCACATTATTGAATAACGTGATCATGTTATTATTAATATAAATTATGCTCAATTTTAAACAACTATTTTGATCTCAAATTGAGTTTTATGTCCCCAAAAAAATTATATATAGGACTATGGGACTTGTGTACCTTTGAAAATCTATCAATTATTATTCATGGGTGATAGATCATGTTCAAGGAAGAGGAAGATGTTGAAGAATAAAACACTGGAAGAATTAGAAAATTTGAGAAAGAAACACAAGATACAAATGTAAAAATGTTGTGGTAGTATAATAACATGTAATTTTCCTATCTAGACATGATAAAATTGATATATTCTCAATTGGATGTCTCAAATGTAGAAATGGTAGTTGGAATTGAAGAAGTTTCTTATTTAATAGCAAAAAGTTGCATTTTTGGACCCATCACTACAACTTGTCCAATGGATTGATATAAAAGGTTATACCTAAGTGATATGGGGTGTGATTAGAGGGATTAAATAGGTAGGGTAAGGGTCTGATGGTTCACATAAATGACTTATAGGTTTCATTTTACGTGCATCTGAATTGAGGCTAAAAAATTATATTTTTCTTGTATTGGGAAGGGCATTCTTGAAGCTGAAATGGGTGGTGGGTTTGTAAATCAGGTCTGATGAGAGGCCAAAAAGCTAATATTAGACATTATCCAACCTTTATAAATGTTTGAAGTGTCATTTTTTGGTCATAAATCATCAGAACTAGAGTTATGCAACCACAACTTAAACTTTGCCAACATTTATTGCCAATGTTTCCATGCTTCTAAATGTTAGTGAAAATTTAGTTTCAATTAGATTTAAACATTATGGTAGTTTGTTAACAAGTAATTTTCCTATCTATATGTGATTAAAGTGATATATTCTCAATTGGAGGTCTCATAGACACAAATGGAAGTTAGAGCTCAAGAAGATGCTTATTTAATGCCAAAAAGTTATATTTTTAGACCCCTCACTACAACTTGTCCAATGGAATTATCTATAAGGTTAAAATTTAGTGATATGGGGTGTGATTAGAGGTATTAAATATTCAAGGGATGGATTTTATGGTTCAAAAAAATTAATTACATGTTTTTCTTTATGCATGTTTTAACTTAAGATAAAAAATTGCATTTTTCTTATATTTGGAAAGGCATTCTTGAGGGTGAAATGGGTGATGGGTTTGTCGATCAGGATTGATGGGAAGACAAAAACCTATTAATAGAAATTATCCTCCATATTTGATGTGTTGGTGTGTTATTTTTAAAGTAGGAAGCATCAAAACTAGATTTTTGAAACCAAAAAATTAAACTTTGACAACATTTATTATCATTGTTTATGTGCTCCTAAATGGTCATGAAAATGCACTTTCAAGTGGATTTGAATATCATAGTAGTGTGATAACATGTAATTTGACTATATAGACATTATTTAAGTGATATATTCTCAATTGGATATCCTATAGGTAGAAATGGTATTTGGAGCTCAAGAACATGCGTATTCAATGTTGAAAAGTTGCATTTTTGGACCCATCACTGCAACTTGTCCAATGGATTGCTCTATAATGTTCCACCTAAGTGTTATAGAGTGAAATTATAGGGATTAAATATGTAGGGGAGGGATTAGATGATTCACATAAATGACTTCTAAGTTTCATTTTATACATGTTTGAACTTAGGCTAAAAAATTATATTTTTCTTGTATTGGGAAGGGTGTTCTTGAGGCTAGAATGGGTGGTGGGTTTGTCAATAGGGCCTGATGGGAGGCAAAAAACCTATTCCTAGACATTATTCACCCCCTCAACACATGTATTTAGTGTCAGGTTTTGGTCATGAAGCATCTAAACCAAAGTTCTGTAACCATAACTTAAACTTTGATAATATTTGTTATCAGTGTTTCTGCACTCCTCTCTCACTTTTCACACCCACTTTTGCATGAAAGTGTATTTAAAATTTTCAAGGTGAATTGGAGGATAGAATAGGTTTGTGATATTTTCAAATATTAGTTGTTAAAGATCAGTTGTAAGGGGCCTAACACCCTTAAGGGATAGGCCTAGAAAGTAATGGAATGTCAGGAGTGAGGTGTTGAAGGTGTTGAATGAGTGACGTGTTGAAGGGTCAAAAACCAATCTCAAAAACCAAATACATGTAGAATATATGTTTACAGTAGTATTATCTAATTTTTTGGCCTATAGAAATTATGAATAAATTTAAAGTAATGGTTTCATGAGTAAAACACCTCTAAAACTCAAAAAACTAAACAATAAGGTATGAAACTTTGTGAGAAGATAGGTAATAGATATTATAACTTATTACAAGTATCATTGGGTTGAAAATATGTTTTAAATTGTAGGCAAAAAGGACTATTTTTATGTACACCTATAGAAGACCATTTTTGAGAAAGTTGTACATAAGGTAAGATGGGTTTTCAATTGATTTGAGTTCTATAAACTTGGGTAAGGGTTAAAACATCTTAAAATTGATAAAATACTACTATAAATATAATTTTTAAGAGATATAAACTCTATTATGATAAATTGACCTATTGGAGAACAACTAGGTCTAGAGACCTAGAAACTTAAAAAGATAAAATTTGAGAATGAGAGCTCAATCTCTTAGAGACCAATAATTAGTTGATATCTTGTAAGTATTTAAACCTACATAAATCCTTGAATTTTCCTAAGACATATCCAAAGTTTCTTAAAGAATAATATTTCAAAAGGAGGAGAGTATATCTCAGAGATTGGTGACTAGTTAAGATTAAACCTAATGAGTAATTGACTAGCTTAAAAGAAGATTGTTTGAGAATGGCTTTTGAATTGAGTTGAGAACAAGAGAGGATAAGTGAGGTTGGAATTATTCATCATCTTAGATCATATGAATAGGACTTTCATAGAATTCTTAAACATAGAAGAGCAAATTATACATTAGGTTGTATTAAGGGGTGATAAAGGGTTTTGGCCAAAGATTTATCATTATCTCATGAGTGAATATTATGTTTCAAGTCAGTAACATTGCCTTTTATCAAACTAAAGACATTCTAGTTAAGGTTAGGCATATGTTCATCTTTAAAGTTTAGCAAAGATAAAAATACAAAGATGAAGATATAAACCATGTACATGGTCACCAAAAGGAGTTGAGTGTAGAATAGGTATTAACAGAGATTACTTGAGAGGTGAGGGAAAATATAAAATAACAAGAATCATAGAAACCATACAAATAGTAGGCCTAATTTCAAGAAAATATAGTCAAAAGGCATTAGATCTAAGTGATGATGAAAGATTAGGTAACTTGAAGGTATAGGTATCTGAGTGAGAAATTTATAGGGATTTATGAATGATTTTATGTCTTTGCATTATATAAGTTTTAACATGATTGGGTATGGGATTTAAGAGAATTAAAATTGTGTTAATGATCAATTGAAAAGTTGTAAATGGGTGATGACAAGTGCAAAATAGATAAGAGTGTCATTAGTCATTTACACTACACACAATCAAAAAAAAAATTAATTTAAAAAAATATTGGAGATACGATATTTATATCATTGAATTTTTTTTTTTTTAATTCTCATTTATGTAAAACATTAAATACAAGATCTGATAGATAATATTTTATAAGATCAAAACAACACTATACAATAACATTTTAAATTAAAACTTAATATAAATTAGATATATTAATATAATTTAGATGAAAACTCTAAATAATAATATAAGCACATTTAAAATGTAAATAATACATAGATTTCCATGATATTCATAAAAAAAATTACATCTACCAACATAGTATCTAAGGTTGGGTGAATGTCATATATGCATATTTAATTCCAAAAATGTGTAAATTGTCATATAGGTATACAAAAAATCACATCTCATGTAAGAAATCCTAATCATCAAATATCCTCCCTCTCTTTTCTTTCATTTAATAAGACTCTCCTTGGGATGCCTTGATGGTAGATGGAGATCCATCTAATGCCTTAGATTACTTCAAGGTTCAACTACAGGTCCTATGCTCATAACTCGCTTGCAATTGAACCAATTCATATAAAAGTATTATTACAAAATTAACATAAAATAAATTTTAAAAAATGTTAATAAATTAATTTTAAACTACAATAAAAATCATATAACATGCACTTACTACAAGATTGTGGTCCTACTCATTCTATTTCTGATGATCAAACAAGTTAGTGATAGGCTCAGTTGTTTGAATAGGCATACAAAATAAGGAAGAAACATGATAAGTTACCCTACTAATAATTTTATTGGGAATATAAGATGTCATAGGATAATTTTGAATACAAAATACATTCACATAAGTTATATTTTTCTCATGTTGTTTCACTAAATTTTGAATTTATTTGATGTTTAAGGAGAAATAGAGATGAAGGGTAGGGATTAGAGATTAGAGAGAACCTGGATTGGTTGCACACCATATCCAAACAAATTTGAGCACTCCTCTTTGGCTAGGGAGGAATACCTATGAATAATAAAGCACTACCACCAAAAATATTTGTTAGTATATATATGAGTGGGCTGCCAAGCTACGTGCTTGTTCTTAGAAGTGTCAAACTTCTTTAGGGATGATAGTCCACTTTTTGAAACAAAATGGTAATAAATGACAAAAAGAAAGAGAGAGTAAGAGAGAGATATTCATACCATTCTTGTAGTCTGAGTGTATCAAAGAGTGACATAGTGCAGGTGATGTAAGTTATTTGTGTTTTTGAAGGTTATTTAGGCAGGCTTAGGGAGGTTAGTAGAAATACATAGTTGCTAATGTCTATTAGGCTACCGATGTCAATAATAAAATATGATCAATGTTGGTTATGTGACCAATAGCATTAGGGGGATTAGGTTCTCAAGAAGTTATAGGAGACTTTTCTAATATGGGAGGTAGATGTTGGTCAAGTTTGTGAGGTTGGGAAGAGTCGTAAGGGAGTGGGTAAGACTCAAATGGATCTAGATAGAGGGTTGGTATGTTTGAAGTAGAAAGAAATAGGTGAAGGAATTTTAAAACTCATTCATATGTGTTGTCCCCCAAAAATATCACTCATTTTTGGGACAACATTTGAACTATTTTGGTCTTACAAACCAAAATTGTCTCTTCCCTTTTCAAAATTTGTCCTAGGCATTCAAATTCCTCATTTTTCAAACTTCTAAAGAATCTACAGACTCTGTAGGTAGGTTCATTTTTACAAGTTCAAAGGCTTCTATAGGCAGGTTCAATCAAAAGAATCAGTTTCTAACACTTGGTCATTTTTGGGATCGATTCAGTGCCTTGGTTCAATAAAAAATCTCCATCGGCAAGCATCTAAGCAAAGAAGGCTTGAACCGTTAAACCATTGAACTACTTTGTTTCAAAGGTTCAACGAGTTCAAAGTTTAATATGTTCAATGATTTTAGTTCAATGTTGAGTTCAATCAAATGAATAGTTCAATGGCTTGGTTCAACCAAGCGGTTCAATGCTTTGTTTCACTCATTTGGTTCATCCACTTTGTTTCAACGCTTTGGTTCAATCAAATGGTTTGTCAATTGGTTCAAAGGCTTCATTTAAACCATTAAACCAAATCTTGGTTTAATGTTTGGTTCAATGCTTTGGTTCATTTGATTGGTTCATCATCTTGAACTATTTTGGTTAAAAGCTTGGTTCATCGGCTTGGTTCAACAGAGTGGTTCAACAGATTGGTTCAACATTTGGTTCAAATCTTGGTTCATCAGCTTGGTTTAACCAATAGGTTCAATCAAATGGTTCAATGGCTTGGTTCAACCAAGCGGTTCACTCAGATGGTTTAAAGGAGCAGTTCAAATGCAAAAGTTCAAAGAAGCCTCCTGAAGGACAAGTGCCCTTGTAGAGGGCACTTGGTCAACAAAAGTACCCTTCGAAAGGGTCATTTTGAAAGAAGGCTACAAAGGTAATTATTTTGGATTTTTTTTTAAGGAATTTAAAAAAGACTAAGGCAAGAAACAATTCCTTTGGACTTTTTGTTTGAAGGAAATCCTTCAAACAAAAATTCTGAAGGAATTCGGGAAAGTGACTGCGGGAAGAAAACTCAAAGGAAATTCTCAAAGGCAAATACAAAAAAATGGAACAATTCTACAAACTTTTTGTTCACAAGAAAAAACCCAAGGAGAAACCCCAAGGAATTTGTCTGCGGACTTTTTGTCTGTGGGAAAATGCCTGCGGAAAAGCCTGGGGAAAAAGCCCACAGGGATTATCCGCGGGAAGTGTCTGCGAGAGACTGTTGAAGCCTAAAGGCCATTCAAAGACCACTCAAAGGGTAGATACCCTTGCAGGGGGCTCTTCCTAACCCAAATTAGATCATTTCTTAAGGCCTAAAAGGGTAGATTCTTTTTGGGAAAGTGCCAAATAGATAAGCCAAAGAAGGACCAAGGGGTGACGCCCCCGAAGATGTCAAATTCAAGACAACAAACTAGCTGTTGAAAACCTAGTGATGGGTGTGCGAACATCAATTTCAAAGCTCATGAAATAGTCATTGATCCTTGTAATCTAAAAACCTAATTTAATTAACCAAAAAAGGAGGAATGATGAAGCAAGGATCAGATCGCTAGGTGGACATTGAAAGTTGCAAACTTTCAATAGCATGACTTGTTTCTCTACATTGAGAAAAACAAATGGGTAAATGCCCCTAATTTTTAGCCTATCTTCCTAACAGTTTTCAATGCAACATGATGTGTTATTTTTCCTAAGTCCTTCTTGAAGAGGCTATATAAGGGACTCTCTTTTATTGTAAATATATCTCTTTTTGACAATCAAAACGAAACTTTGCCTAAATTGAAAGGCATTTCTGAGACTTTGAGCTCAGTTTGTTGATCATATTTGTTATTGGAATAAGAAAGCAAGTGACTTTTCAAACATTATGCTATGATATCTTTGGTGTTAGGGAAATTATTCTTATGTCTTTTTCCTTGATATATTTTTTGTTCTTTTAATTCAACAAGCAGAATTAGTGAAAGTAGTCAAGAAGGTGTCCTGAAGAGTCAACTATGGAGAGACTTTGAGCCCCCATAATTGCTTTTATTCTTTTCATTTCTGTGTAAAGGACCTTGGGATGACTTTGTGCCCTCATCATCCTTCGTATCTTACTCTTGAGCAATTTAGGTGAAGACTTTGTGTTGCATCTCGATTTGCTGGTTACTACGTCCTTAGTTACATTTTGCATTTACTACTAGGAGTATTCTTATGGTTTGCTAAATAAGACTTCTATAAGAAGAGGAGTACTATCTATCATTTTCCTTGAGTTTTTCCTTTGATTTGCATGCATCATCTTTGAAGAAAGAGAGATGGATGGTTTGTCCTACCCTTGAGTATTATTTTCTATTTATATATATATATATATATATGTCTGTGTGTGTGTGTGTGTGTGTGTGTGTGTGTGTGTGTGTGTGTATAGCATATCTATATGGAACCTCCCCTTGATGAGAGGAGAGATCGGTCTCCTTTTGATGTGGTAAACCTACACATTTAGATGAATAATCTTCTTACTTTGGCTGATCAGACCTATTTTGTTTATCAGTACGATGATCGACAAAATATTCAACCAATAATTTTTGGTGACTCCACTAGGGATATACATAATGTTGTGCAATTTAGAACCTCAAGTTTAAGATTAAAACATCACTTGTGTCTTACCCATTATCATTATAACCCTTATCCATTATAGATTCTAGTGACTCTATTACTTGTCTTACCCATTATCTATTTATAGCTTTACCATCTTCCTCCACCTCCGTCATTTTATCTGGTCTACAAAACCAGAGCTGCTGGGAAAAAGTGCACAGTTTGAATCCTCAAGCCTCAAGCTAAAGTTGAGCCAGTCCTTTTCCATTTTTGTTTTGTAATCTGGCCACTTCATCTAGATTTGTTATCTCTATTTTTCTTAATTAAATCATGGCAGTTCGAGGCCCCTGGGGTAACTCTTTTGCCCACTCAACATGACTCCACCTCTGCATGAACTCCCATGTAGTTCAAGAAATAATTTACCCAAATTCTTTGGTGATGGAATAGTTCACCTTGATGAACACATTGCAGCCTTCAACATAGCCTGTGGTGTTATAGGGGTGGAATTTGAAGACATGGTAGTCAGGCTTTTTGTGGAGACACTATAAGGTGGTGCTACAAACTGGTTCTACCATCTGCAAGCTAGATTAGTGACTATCTGGAATACTCTCAAAGCTAAGTTTGAAGCCAGATTCAAGCCCGTAGAAGATGCACATGCCTTGCTGGCCCAGTTCACTCAGACGAAGAAAGAGCCTCATGAGCCTATGAGGGATTTCATAGCCAAATTTGACAAACTAAGGAATAGAAGTCTTGTAATTACTCGACCTACATCTGAGAATCCCAAATGCTTCTTTATTAATTCTTAGTTACCTGAAGTAAGTTTTCTTTTGAGACATGCTGGTCAAATAGATCTTGTTTTAGCCCAAATTTTGGCCACTGGGATAGAAGATGATCTCATCTTAGTAGGGAAGATAAGAAGAGATTCAAATAGAAATGTATCCTCATCATCTTTTGAATATTCATATATAGGCACCATTGTTCTAATGGTACAAAAGCTGGCAAATGAATTACTAGCCTTGAAAAGGCAAATGGCACAAAGTATGTTTTCTACTCCTCTATATAAAGATATACCAAGGAGGACATTCCCTAATCAACCATATCAAGGCAACACTACCAGATGTCAAGGGTAACAAAATTGTCTTCCTCCCCCACAGAGGAACCCTATCCTTGAAGCACCTCCAACCAACTTAGTAGTTGGATATCTTGAAACAGAACATGTTTCTTGTTTTCAACCTAAGTTCAAGCAAGAAAATGGCACTGATCTCTTTAGAGAGGATCTAGAAGAATTGGCTGATGACTCCCACATTAGTTTCCTAAATTACCAGGATGAACCCAAAAGTGAAGGTGAAGCAGTCAAAGGATCATACGCAGTATTCACCAGGTCCCAGAATTAGTCAACCCAGTAGGCCGATAAAGAGAAGACAAAGGAGTGACCCCAACTAGCAATTTCAATTGCTAAGCAGAGAACCCCTCTTCCTTTTCAATCAAAGGACCTAGTGATTACCAAAGAAGTAAGTACATCGAACATCTCTACACCTTCTACTTCAACTTCACATACTAGTTCTCCCCCTCCCAAAAATCAAAAGGATGAACTCCTATCCTCTCTTCCAAGTCCATTCCAGTCATTTGACATGATTGATCATGTCAAGAAATCCAAAATTCAAATGACTAAGTTTGAATCTTTGCAAGCCAATCTTGAGCAATTGGACATTGATGGAGAATCAAGTGCAGACCTATCTGAGGTAAACAATGTGGTCACCCAAATGTCAGACCTTGTAGCTCAAATGTTGTTTGAGCCTTCAGGTAGGGGTAATTACTTCTTGACCACAAAGGATGCTTATGTCTCAGCTGATGAAATTCTTGTAGCTGGCAATCCAGGATTTGATCCAAATAAGGCATCAAAAGAATTAGTAGGGTGTAGTACAAATCAAGAAGGATCTTCCATCTCTAATGAAGAGAAATCTAATAAAAGATCAGCTTTTGATGATGCTTGGATCTTGGAATTCGATGGCAGCATTTCTTCCATAGCTGGATACAGATCTCTATTGCTCAAATTGAAGACTACTCAGGGTGAAGAGGTCAAACTCCTTCACATCAAAGGAGATGTTGAGCTAATGGTTTGTTAGGGGTCTGATGCTGACAATCAAAGCATGTGTTGAACTAGACCTATTTCTCTATGTTTTTGCTATTTATTTTTAGATAAGAAGAAATTGAAGTTAAAGGTCATGGGTTTGTACATTACCCAGATTAAGTTGTGCACTGTATCCAAGCATTGTAGGAGCTCCTCTTTGGTTGTAGACGAAACACCTGTAGATAAGAATAAGACTTAAACAAAGAGAGTGTTAGATAAAGATATGGTGGATTGCCAAGCAACACACTCAATCCTGGAAGCATAAAAACTTCCTTAAGGGATGACAGTCCACTTTTAATGAAAAGAGTGTTGTATAAAGAGAAATAATTAAAGATTAAGAAAGAGAAAGTAGATAATGCGTACCTGTTCTCTACAATCAGTTTGACACAGTCACTGATGTCGATAGTCTTGTCAAGGTCAGTTGGTCAATGATGCTACCTCAGTTATACTGTCAATGTTAGTAGGGGCAATGGGCCTTTGACGGGTTTTAGGATTATGTCTGTGGTTGATAGAGGAGTCCAAGATTTTAATGGTTTGTGCAGGGTTGCAAGGAGATGTATAAGGTCTAAGGAGAGGCAAAGGTAGAGGGTAGGTGTGAAAAGAGGATAGAGGAAGGCTTTTCAGCCTCTCTAGGAAGAAGTTAGGTCTGGTTGATAGTATTTAGAAATAGTAAATAGAAACTAATTACTAATGTATTCTAAATACTGAAATAAGATAGAAGAATACTTAGCTCTACTTGTGGCTGATGTCGAGGTCCTCGTGCAATGTTCCAATCCAATCTAGAGTGACATGTGCAAAGTTTTTGTACCCAAGGGAGTGAAAGTTGAAGTCTGATGCTTGGTCTTAGAGTGTGTGCATTGATGTCCCAGAGTCTAGAGCTAGAGAGAGAGCGAGCGGGCAGGGGCCGAGAGAGAGCAAGAGAGATCCAAGCTCAAGTTTATAACTCGGTTTATGTAACCGATGTTGGCGATCTCATCGGCATCGACTGATAGTTGATCGATGTTGGTGGCTAGAGAATGGGTAAAAGGGCTATTTTTAGCCCTTTGCCCTTTCCTCCCTCCACCAAGTGCATTTGTCATTGGAGAATAGTTAAAAGATAGGTTTATTAGGCACAAGAGTTAGTTAGGAGGTTAGGATGGAGTGAGAATAGGTCATGGGTGACTCATAGGGTGAGAAATGGTCTAAGGGCAAGGTGTCCAAGGTGAGGTGTCTAGGGTGATGTCATTAATTTAAAATAAGTAGTTTATTTTAAATTAATAAGGTGTGTAAGTGTTAGAAGGGGACCAAGAGGGAGTCGACACAATATTGGTGTCTACATTTGACCTTTTTTGTCTTGTTGGTTGTTCTAATGAACTATAAGACAAAAATAGGAGTAAGTTGCCCTAGGTATGATGATGAGGGTGTGATTATGTATTCCCCCTCAAAGCAGGAATCGAGAGAAGGCAATCTGAAATTAGTTGTCGATTTGATATGTAGTGGATGGGTATGGTGAAGTTGGAGTGTGAACGATGCAATAATTGAGATTGCGTGTATACCACTTCATGTGATAGGTAGGTAAAATTTTCATAGATAAGGTCAAGGAGCACTAAAATCATATACCAGTCCCTAGCTTTTTGGTCATAGCTGATTGGGTTAAATGATTAAATCTGTAGCTCTAATGGTCATCATGTTCCAAGTATCCTGGGCTCAAGAAGTGCTCTTAAAAAACACAAAAATGTCACAAATATTGGGGATCAACTTGGGCACAATCTGTCAATATGTGTGAGGGTCATAATGTGGGGTGCGTATAATTTGTTAACTATTCATGAGGTAGCATATATGCAATCAAAACAACCAAGGCAAAGTTGTCTTGAAAGTGGTCATGGTCTGAGGAGATAATCACGATCTCCAAGGTCATTGGTCGAGTCAGGTTGAGATATAAATGATCTCAAGTGTTGTTTGTTGTTGTTAGGGAGATGTATATGATCTCCAATATGCCCCATGAGAAGTCTAATGTGACTTCTACAGTGTTCAGGCTGGTTGTTTGGTCATGATTTTGCGCTGGTTTAGATAGTTGGTCCATTAGATAGATGAACCAATGAATGGCAGAGCTAACCTCAGAAGACCTCATGTCAACTGAGTGCTACCTACATAACCCATGCAAGGGCCTCAAGCCAATGTAGTTCTCCCCAAAAGGGAAGAAGAGGTCAAAGAGGTTTTTGGTTGGGTTTGTCTAGGTTAAGTCATAGTTAAAGGTTATATAGTTGGTCCATCAGGTAGATGAATGAATGAAATGGCTGAGCTAACCTCAGAAGACCTCATGTCAACTGAGTGCTGCCTACATATCCCATGTGAGGGCCTTAGGCCAATGTAGTTCTCCCCAAAGGGGAAGAAGATAGTAGGTTATGGATTTAGGTTTGACTAGGTTAGGTTATGGTTAAAGGTTATATGGTTGGTCCATCAGGTAGACGAACGAACGAATGGCTGAGCTAACCTCAGAAGATGCCATGTCAACTGAGTGCTGTCTACATAGCCCATGTGAGGGCCTCAAGCCAATGTAGTTCTCCCAAAAAGGGAAAATGGAGTCAAAGAGGTTGTTGGTTGGTTTGGTTATGTTTTGAAATGATGAGTGTATGATGATGTTACAGCCTTTTCCATATTGTGTGATGGTGTATGCTACAACATAAGTTATATGGTTTTTCATCCTTAGCAATTTTCCATATTCATGATGGTGTATGCTAAAAATGAAATGAGTTTATTTATGCTTCAGCAAGTTTCCATATTGGTGATGGTATATGCTTGACATAAATTGTGTTTGGTTGATAGTTTCCATGTGTATTGTTTTCCATAGAAACTAATGTGAATGGGCTATGATAATTTACATAACACAAATTGGTATTTGCATTAAATAAATCATGATGTTATGTTAATGGTTAGAACATATTTTGGTTTGGTTTGGTTTGGTTTGGTTGTATGTGACGAAGATGTATAAGAAGTGAAAGGCACATTGCTCTTTCATTGACAAGGACCATAATGATAGCATAGATAAGGTTTTTACAAACAAAAGCCTCGTTCATGCATTACATCATTGACCATTGGTTTGTGTTAGAGAAGTAGTCGAATCAATTGACGTTAAGTGAGCTCAAAATCCCTTGTATATGTTGGGGTAATAGGTATGATTATGTGAGATGTGAGGATAGCGTAACCCTTTGTAGCAGGGATAACTTTGCCCCTTCTATAGGTGACCCTGAGAACGACTATAGGCTAGTCCATGACTTAATAGTTTGTCAGTATTTGTTTTTTGGTAGACTGATCAATGAGGGAAGTCTACTTGGGATGTTGTTTTATTTTGTGGTCATTTGAAGCTAATTGATGTGGGCAGCTTCTGAGAGGGTACTGTTATGGTAGCAAAATTTAAGCATAGCCATCCTTCGAGAGAGTGGTCTATGTTTTGCTTTATATGTTTTGATGTCTTTAAATAGCTGTCATTCAAGGGAGCAGTCTACTAATTACAATAATAATGCAGCTATCTTTCAAGGGAGCAGTCTACATTCATATTTTATGACCTTTTGGTTAGGCATCCCAATTTTTTTTGTGGTTTTTGTTGACTAAAGTTTTAGTCATGGACCAGACTATAGAGGTTTAGGGGTTTCCCTTTTATTAGGACAAAGCATTAATGCAACAAGGGTTAACTAATGCTTGTAAGGGAAAAGGTTTGATAGGAATAGGAATGAGGATGACGAGGGTTGCTCAAGGGATGAGCTCAAGTTTAAACATCAAGTGAATGAGTACTTGATTAATAGTAAAATGGTCATAGATGCAAGTCATTAAGGGGTTCAGGTTCTGGCCGGCCTTCAAGAGAAGACAGATGATAAGTCCCTAATCCATACTTGTGCGTTATGATATAAGGTTTGAGCCAATTAGGAGCAAACTTGCCTCATTTGCTTCTTTCCATATTGGTCACGTGTTGGTTTTCTTCAAGGATAAGATCTCTAATTTTGAAATCTTGCTCTTTCAAATTTTGGTTGTAGGCGCGTTTTGGTCGATGTGGGACGTGAAGTTGGTTGATGCTTGGTCGATGCTTGGTTGAGGTTGTGATAGTCAGTACAAAGTTTAAATTCCCCCAGTTGCTTTTGTGATAGGGACAATGGTTGACACCCATTGAGGATAATCAATGAGTTGGATAATTGAGATAGAGAGAAGATGTTGAAGCTCTTCTTCGACAAGGAGTGTGACGTGAGGATGCATCCTATAAAGCTTTTGCCTAATAGGCTTAGTTTAAGAGGGTGAGATCTTGATCTTCCAAGTTATATTTTGGAATCTCAGAATCACTAAAGGTGATGGAGGCAATGGTTGGTAATGATTTGACTAAAGCAGCCAGTGGTTGGGGGACTTCAGGTTGGACCTCCATTGCTTGTAAAGCTTTGATTAAGGTTTGGCGATGTTGTGGAGAGCTTTGTATTAAGTCATACAAAGACATCTTCATAGGGGTGTGGTGAAGTTGTTTCAACATGGAGTGGCAAATTACCTCCAAAGATGTTGGTTGAGATGTGCCCAAGATAGAAATCTTGGGTTTTGGTGGTTAAGAAGGCTTGACAAATGGATATGTCCAAGGGATAGAAACTTCTCTTTTCCTTTGTCCTTTAAAGTTTGTGACTTGGTGGCCACATTAATGGTGTTGATTTTGAATAAAGGCAGAGAAGGTGGTAAAGGGACCATAACCTTGCGTTGAGATCCCAATTTAGGTGAGGATGTTTGGGAGGCATGGGATGGTGTCAGTGGTTTGTTGAAAGGGTGGTCAAGAGGATTTTTAATGAAAAGGGTGTATTTTTTTAGGTGTTGGTGAATGACAACTTTAAGGGCATAGCAATGCTCAGTGTCATGCCTAGGTGTGCGATGATACACACATATTTTAGTGTCATCAAACCAAGATGGTTTTGGTCTGAGAGGTTGGTATGGTTTAAGGGGTGGGAGACTGATGCTAGAAGATTGCAATAATTGGCATAACAACAAAGCATAGGAACCCGCTAATGGGTCTGCACACTTTGTCGCAGTAGGGGTTGACAACTTCTTTTAGGAGTTGTAGGAGGAGTTTTTCATACCATCTTTTTGTTTGGCAGTGTGGTCACACGTGTAGATGGCACTTTCTTGGTGAGAGGTGTTAGATTTTTTAGAGGAAGTATGTTTTTGATGGGTAAAGGGAGAAATGGAGGTAGTTTGTTTCTATTAGGTGTTGGAGTTGGGAGCACTCCTATTAAAGTAGATGCATGTGGGCCCAAAATAGAGGGTAATGGTGAAGGTGGGGGAGGAGTTCTCTGACATGGTTTAGTAGCCTTCTTTAGTTTGGTGCAAAGACTACTATTGTGTGGGGTGAGGTTCAAGTCTACCTTCACTTATGGGTGAGTGAGGGTCGATACGGGGAGAACACTGAGAGATTTAATCTATTTTAGCATGATAGACGCTTGTGAGGGTTTAGGTGTGGACAATTGAGCTTCTGAAGATTTAGAAGTAGAACCCCGATTCTTGTTAGAGACTTTGGGTTGAGTAGTTGCAAAAGGATTGGTAGTATAGGTCGAAGTGGGATGTGTAAGATAAGGAGCCTTAAGTCACTCCCATAACACCTCATGTTTTAGGTTCCTAGAGTGGAGAAATCCTAAGTTTTTTGCCAATTGAGAGAAAGGTTTAGGTGATGTCACGTGAGGTCTTACAGTCGGTCTTTTGGAGGATTTGGGCAATTACAGGAGAGAAAATGTGTTGGATGCAGTGATCTCATGCCAAAGGTGAGAGAAAACTATCACCAGATCTCCCTCGGTCAAAGTAGGTGAGGTGGCAAGTTCTTCTCTCGGTGGAGATGGGATTGGAGAATTTGGCTTTTCAAGAGGATAGAGCGCAGGGATGATCATGGTTTCTACGTGTGGTCAAGGAGTGGGAAAGTTATGATCCTCTATTGGTAATAAGAAGGATGAGGGTGGGGTTGCCGGCATTGGTACCGTCAAAGCATCCTCTAATATGGGAGAGTTTGAAGTAGACTTTACTATGTGTGAAAGGGGGGTAGATGGAAGACTATCTTCCATTTGTGGAAGACAAATAGGAAAAGAAGGTTCTTCTACCTATGGTGGAGAAATAAGTTGACTAACCTCTTTAGACTATGGGAGAGGTTGGTTAGGAATAAAAGGAGAAACCATGTCGACCGTGCGTATGTTGTGCTCTTGAGGGTCATCGGCCATGGTTTGAACATTATTTTGACTTGGGGGATGGTTAGGGAATGGTTGCCTAAAGATATCTATGTTTTGGTTAGTTGGTGCATTTGGGTTATCCAAAACAAGATCCCCCTTATCTAGCATGTCTTGGACAATGTTTTTGAAGGTTTTACAATTGTTGGTGTCATGACCTTTGACACGATGATAATTACAAAAGTCATTTTCCCTATAGCATGTAGGGATGGCTTTTGAGGGGTCAAATTGAGGTGGTCGAATTTGAGGAAGATTGAAGACCCCCTGCTTCACTAGTTTATCCAACATGGAAGCGTATGATTCTCTTATTGGAGTGTATTGATGTTGTACGTATCATTATTGGAATTGTCTTGTGATGTATTGTGATGTGGAAGGCTCAGATTGGTTAGTTGTGATAGAGGATGATGATCTAAGGACCAAAACATTTACCGATCCCTTGGATTTGGAATGGGAAGAAGAAGATTTGAAAGAAGGGTCATTGGATTTTGCATTGGTATTTTTACTATGCAGTTTGACCTTATCTTCTTCAACAGCACGGAGTTTAAGCTTTCAGGCCATGGTGAAAGCTTCATCAAATGTGCAGAAAGTTTGAACCCATAAAGTGGATGAGATGTGCTTGGCACATACTCTTGAAAAGAGCTCGATGAGCTCAGTTTGAGGTAGTGAAAAGGAGAGTTGGTTGATCAAACCTCTCCAATGGGCGATGAAGTCAGCTAAGGACTCATCATCAAATTGTCTAATAAAATATAGGTCTGTGATGGAGACCTTCTTAGTGATGTTGATTGAGAAGTGGTCGAGGAATAACTGAGCTAGTTGAGTGAAGGTAAAGAGAGAATGACTAGTAATATTACTATACCAATCAAGGGCGGTGCCAGAAAGTGACATGGGGAACATGCGAAGTAATAACGCATCATCGTGCACTATAAGGTAGCAAGTGTGTCTAAACGCTCATAGATGTTGTTGTGGGTCCTCTTTACTCTAAAAGTGAGTAAATTTTGGGAGTTCCCACTGGCTAGGGTATGGTCGAATAGGCACTGAAGGGTGGATAGGTTTGTTATAGATTTTTTCATATGACAGAACATTCTTTGAACTAAAAATGGATGTCTCAAGGTTGGACATCTTATCCATCAGCATCTTGATTAGATCGGCTGATGGATTGGTAGGGGGCACCCCTTAGGTTGTAAGGTACTTGGAAGACATTGGGAGGGGAGTATGACGTACTTGGTTGCATTTGTGTAGGTGCAACATATTGGTAGTTCATCATAGGGACTGATGTTGAGGTCAAGGGGGCTTATGCCATGAAGTTAGAGGGCACAAATTGACTAGATACCACCAAGGGTGTTTGAATAGTGGTAGCACTAGTTAAAGGATAGGTAGTCACTCTTGTATTTATAGGTGCAAGAGTGGGTGGGATAGAGACAATAAATTTTTGAAAGGGTTTCGAACTTGTTTGGATTATTTATGGTTGAGGGGGTATGGAAACCCCGATGGAGGTAGGTCTAGAAATAGAAGGGGAGGCCAAATCTTGAACATTGGCCATGGTTGGGTTACTGGTTGAGGCAATGGCCTAAGTGACCATAGGTTGAGTAATGGATGTTGTTGATATTATTACCTTTTCAACCAAGGAAGTTGGCATCCCATAAATAGGGTTACCTGAAGGATCTTGTGTTTGGCTTCTAGCGAGATAGTGTTGGAGAGCCTTGACATTGTGGTCAAGGAATCTCTCAAAATTTTGATCCCCTTTAAGAACAATTAGAGGTTGATTGGGGGTAGGTTGGATAGGAGTATGTTCAGTATCTAAACTATACTCCATTAGGTGACTTGGTATGAAGGGCCAAGGTGGAAGTGGTTATTGACTTGCATGGTCAACAAGAGTTTTGGCTTGACTGCATGTCAAAACCATCCAAGGAAAAATGGGTTTAGGTTCCAAAAACTGTGTATTTCAGTTTTAGAAAACTAGAATTTGTGTTTAACAGCAAGAAAGTTGGGTTTTAAGCTTGCTGTTTGGAAAGAAAATTTATTGACAGTGATTGACGTCAGTGGAAAAATTGATGTCAGTGAAGATATGTTGCTGATGTTAGTGAAAATAACTGATGTCGGTGAATATAAGTTGCCAACATCGGTGGAAATACTGATGTCAGTGTCTGTGTATTTCTAAAAACTCAAAAAATTGAAAGTTTTTGGAATAAAGAGAAATTCTAAGTTGTTTTAGACCTCAGAATGATGTGACCTCACCAGCTCAAAAAATCAGATAAAAATAGCAAGATAGATGATGGAAAGCAACCTCTAAAATGTTAAATTCCTAGGAATAAATTTTAGAGTCATGGTGGCTTATGCCTTAGAAGAATATGTTTGGGAATTGGGCTTTTAGAATGGGTCCTAAAGAGGAAGTCTATGGTTGGTTTCGGGTTATGTTTTGGTGCTCAAAAATTTGTGTTAGGTTTCATACGTAGCCTAGTGCTGGGGGCTTGCTCCCTTCACTTCACGAACCCAGAGCCAAGCTGGGTTCCTTAGCCAATATATACTTTACCTATAGTTTATACTCTGCCAGAGAATAGAGTGGATCCTCCCCTTGGTAGTGAAGTCCAAGTAGGATCTCCAAGAAGGGTAAGGTATCTGCTAGGTGATGAAATCCTAGATGGGCCTTGTCTCAAGTATGTTTAAATGTTTAATTTGATGTGCTTGTGATCTAGTTGTGTAACATTTGTGCACTATGATTTATTCATGATGCGTTTTTAATTACTAAGTGAGTACGCTAAGTATGCATTCAAGCAGGAATGAAATGCAATAGTTTTTAACCTAGATTAAAATATTTTGTTTAGATGCAAACAATTGGAGAAAAGGCTAAGAGTATGAATTTGTACTACTCTAAGATGCAGGCAAGAAGTGACAAGAATAAAAAGAGAGATGTTCTTTTTAACTTGTGTTTATGATTTCTTTTCGAAATAAAGAGATAGAAGAAGGATGCAAGAAGAGAATTTTTTCCTAATGCATCTATATGAAAAATTTGCTTTTTAGAAAAAATGAACTCAAGGAAAACTCCAGGGTCCCACCAAGCGTGCCAAAATGTTTCTCTACATTTTTGCTATTTATTTTTAGATAAGAAGAAACTGAAGTTAAATGTCAGGGCTTTGTACATTACCTGGATTAAGTTGCGCACCATATCTAAGCATTGTAGGAGCTCCTCTTTGGCTATGGAGGAAACACCTGTAGATAAGAATAAGACTTAAAC
The DNA here is from genome assembly GCA_037957365.1 of Torreya grandis. Taxonomy (NCBI): domain Eukaryota; kingdom Viridiplantae; phylum Streptophyta; class Pinopsida; order Cupressales; family Taxaceae; genus Torreya; species Torreya grandis. The sequence continues at coordinate 960,037 of JARHVA010005569.1, read as the reverse complement.
AAAGAGAGTGTTAGATAAAGATATGGTGGACTGCCAAGCAACACGCTCGGTCCCGGAAGCGTAAAAACTTCCTTAAGGGATAACAGTCCACTTTTAATGAAAAGAGTGTTGTATAAAGAGAAATAATGAAAGACTAAGAAAGAGAAAGTAGACAATGCATACCTATTCTTTGTAATTAGTCTAACACAGTCACCGACATCGGTAGTCTTGCCAAGGTCAGTTGGTCAATGATGCCAACATCGGTTATACTGCTGATGTTGATAGGGGCAATGGGCCTTAGACGGGTTTCAGGATTATGTCTGTGGTCGACAGAGGAGTCTAGGAGTTTAACGATTTGTGCAAGGTTGCAAGGAGATGTATAAGGTCTGAGGAGAGGCAAAGTTAGAGGGTAGGTGTGAAAAGAGGATAAGAATATGAGGAAGGCTTTTTAGCCTCTCCAAGAAGAAGTCAGGTCTGGTTGATAGTATTTAGAAATAGTAAATAGAAACTAATTACTAATGTATTCTAAATATTGTAATAAGATAGAAGAATACTTAGCTCTACTTATGGCTGATGTCGATGTCCTCATGCAATGTTCCAATCCAATATGGAGTGACATGTGTAGAGTTTTTGTACCTAGGGGAGCAAAAGTCAAAGTCTGATGCTTGGTCTCAGAGTGTATGCATTGATGTCCCAAAGTCTGGGGCTAGAGAGAGAGAGAGCAAGCAGGTGGGGGCCGAGAGAGAGGAAGAGAGAGCCAAGCTAAAGTTTAGAACTCAGTTTATGTAACTAACGTCGGTGATCCCACCGGCATCGGCTGACAGTTGACCAATGTCGGTGGCTAGAGAATGGGTAAAAGGGCTATTTTTAGCACTTTACCCATTCCTCCCTCTACCAAGTGCATTTGCCATTGGAGAACAGTCAAAAGATGGGTTTATTAAGCATGAGATTTAGTTAGGAGGTTAGGATGGAGTGAGAATAGGTCATGGGTGACTCATAGGATGAAAAATGGTCTAAGGGCGAGGTGTCCAAGGTGAGGTGTCCTAGGTGAGGTGTTTAGGGTGATGTCATTAATTTAAAATAAGTAGTTTATTTTAAATTAATAAGGTGTTTAAGTGTTAGAAGGGGACCAAGGGGTAGTCGACACAATATTGGTGTCTACAAGACCAACAAAACAACAAGTTATGATGGTGGACCATGCTGCTACAAATCAAAATCAAGCAAAGGAACCCTTTGTAGGGAGAGCAAGGAGTTATGGTTTTCAAATTAAAGACCACATCTTGCCATGGGGAAAGAAGAAGAAAAGACCAAGAAGAAGATGCAAAAAATTGGTTTCATGGTGGAGAGCTCCATTTGCCCGTCACTGAATTTGGGGGAAAAATGGTTTCCTATTAGTTTACCAAGATAAAGCACTATTTTCACTATCTCTTAAGAAGTAGCATCTAAAATACTTTAATTCTTGAAGTATTAGATCATTTCATCTATACATATGTATATTTGTATAGTTTTTAATTCTATTTTGTTTTGCTTGTTTTCATTTTTGATGCCTTTCATTTCTGGGTAGCATGACTCCATAGCCCAATGGTACACATGAAGACACTGGAGATTATATATTTTACTCCCTTCAATTCTTTTTGCAATTGATAGAAGTTCCCCAATTGGAGCCAACTGTTGTCTCCCAAAAATATCACTCATTTTTGGGACAAAATTTGAACTATTTTGGTCCTACAGACCAAAATTGTCTCTTCCCTTTCCAAAATTTGTCTTAAACATTCAAATTCCTAATTTTTCAAACTTCTCAAAAATCTATAGACTCTGTAGGCAGGTTCAAAGGCTTCTGTAGGTGGGTTCAATCAAAAGAATCAGTTTCTAACACTTGGTCATTTTTGGGATTAGTTCAGTGCCTTAGCTCAATCAAAAATCTCCATCGACAAACATCTAAGCAAAGAAGGATTGAACCATTAAACCATTGAACCACTTTGGTTCAAAGGTTCAATGAGTTCAAAGTTCAATAGGTTCAACACTTTCGGTTCAACATCGGGTTTAATCAAAGGAATGGTTCAATGACTTAGTTCAACCATGTGGTTCAACGCTTTGTTTCACTCAGTTGGTTCATCCGCTTTGTTTCAATGCTTTGGTTCATCCTTTGGTTCAATCAAATGGTTCTTTAGTTGGTTCAAAGGCTTCATTTGAACCATTGAACCAAAGCTTGGTTCAATGTTTGGTTCATTTGATTGGTTCATCGGCTTGAACCATCGACTTGAACCATTTTGGTTCAAAGCTTGGTTCATCGGCTTGGTTCAATAGAGCAGTTCAATGGATTGGTTCAATGTTTGGTTCAAAGCTTGGTTCAACCAAGCAGTTCACTCAAATGGTTCAATGGCTTGGTTCAACCAAGCGGTTCACTCAGATGGTTCAAAGGAGCAGTTCAAATGCAAAAGTTCAAAGAAGCCTCTCAAAGGACAAGTGCCCTTGTGGAGGGCACTTGGTCAACAAAAGTACCCTTCAGAAGGGTCATTTTCAAATAAGGCCACAAAGGTAATTCTTTTAGATTTTTATTTAAGGAATTCAAAAAAGACTAAGGAAAGAAATAATTCCTTTAGACTTTTTATCTAAAATTTCCTTTGGGTTTTCTTCCCGTAGTCACTTTCCCAAATTCCTTAGAACTTTTTGTCTAAAGGAATTCCTTCAGACAAAAAGTCTGAAGGAATTTGGGAAAGTGACTGCGGGAAGAAAACCCGAAGGAAATTCTCAAAGGCAAATGGAACAATTCTGTGGACTTTTTATCTGCAGACAATTTGTTCGTAGGAAAATACCCATGGAGAAAGCCTAGGGAATTTGTCTATAGAATTTTTTTCTGTGGGAAAATTCTCATAGAAAATCTTGGGGAAAATGCCTGTAGGGATTGCCCGTGGGAAGTGTCCGCGAGAGACTGCTGAACCCTGAAGGCCATACAAAGACCGCTCGAAGGGAAGATACCCTTGAAAGGGGATCTTCCTAACCCAAAGCGAATCATTTCTTAAGGCCCAAAAGGGAAGATTATTTTTGATAAAGTGCCAAACATAAAATCTAAAGAAGGACCAAGGGGTGATGCACCCAAAGACATCAAATTCAAGACAACGAACTGGCCATTGAAAATGTAGTGACGGGCATGCGAACGTCAATTTCAAAGCTCATAAAATAGCTGTTGATCCTTGTAATCTACAGACCCAATTCAATTAACCAAAAAAGGAGGAACGATGAAGGAAGGATCAGATTGCCAGGTGGACATTGAAAGTTACAAACTTTCAATAGTGTGACTTGTTTCTCTGCATTGAGAAAAACAAATGGGTAGATACCCCTAATTTCTAGCCTGTCTTCCTAACAGTTTTCAATGCAACATGAAGTGTTACTATTCTTGAGTCCTTCTTGAAGAGACTATATAAGGGACTCTCTTTTATTGTAAATATATCTCTTTTTGACAATCAAAACGAAACTCTGCCCAAATTGAAAGGCATTTCTGAGACTTTGAGCTTAGTTTGTTGATCATATTTTGTTATTGGAATAAGAAAGCAAGTGAATTTTTAGACTTTGTGCTATGATATCTTTGTTGTTAGGGAAACTGTTCTTATGTCTTTTCCTTGATATATTTTCTATTCTTTTAATTCAACAAGCAGAATTAGTGAAAGTAGTCAAGAAGGTGTCCTGAGGAGTCAACTATGGAGAGACTTTATGCCCCCATAATTGCCTTTAGTGTGTTTTCTTGTCATTTCTATGTAAAGGACCTTGGGAAAAACTTTATGCCCTCATTGTCCTTCATATCTTACTCTTGAGCAATTCAGGTGAAGACTTTGTGTTGCATCTTGATTTACTGGTTACTACATAATTAGTTACATTTTGCATTTACTACCAAGAGTATTCTTATGGTTTGATGAATAGTACTTCTAAAAGAAGAGGAGTGTTGTATGTCATTTCCCTTGAGTTTTTCCTTTGATTTGCATGCATCATCTTTGAAGAAAGAGAGATGGATGGTTTGTCCTACCCTTGAGTATTATTTTCTGTATATATATATATATATATATATTTATTTATTTATATTTATATTTATATTTATATATATATATATATATATATATATATATATATATATATATATATATATATAGGGAACCTCCCCTTGATGAGAGGAGAGATCAGTCTCCTTTTGATGTGGTAAACCTACACATTTGGATGACTAATCTTCTTACTTTGGCTGATCGGACCTATTTAGTTTATTAGTACACTGATCGACAAAATATTCAACCAACAATATGGAGAGTCAATATGTTCATAAAATGATAAATAGTATAACATAAAGTAATTATAAAATTAAAATTTAAAGGGATTACAAAGCAAAGAGATATACTTAGCTAGTGAAATGGATGAACCATGAGTGCCAGATAGATGGCTCTAATGAGGCGTGTTAAAAAAATATGTAAACATAAAAGATAAACATGTGATGCCAATTCAGAAGAATCCAAGCTCTATGTAGTATATCAATTCCTAATCTAAACTGATTTGTGAAGAGTAACGGTAAGCCTTGATGTAGAAAATTGAATGCCAAAGTTTGTACATGAATGATTGGTTTTTTAAATTTCAATTAACCTAAATATTAGCTTGGAATTTGGCTTAAGTAACTGACATCGGTGATCCCACTAATGTCAATTGAGGGTTGATCAATGTTGGTGGCATGAGAATAGGTAAAAAGGCTATTTTTAGCCTATTTTTTATTCCTTCTCTTCCCAAGTGTGGTGTCCATTAGAAAATAGTATAAATGTGAGGTTAAGAAAAACATAGTTAGTTAGGAATACATGTTAGTGGTGAGAAAAAGTCATGGGTAGTTAAGATTAGGGGATTAAGTCTTGAGGTGATTCAGAGGGTAAAAATTAGTCTTAGGATGAGGTGGTCAGGTAAGGTGGAATAAGTAATTTTTAATTAACTTAATTAAATATTTTTAAATTAATTAAATATGTAAGGGGTGAAAACATGGGTTAGGAAGGCTAATTATTAAAAGGGGATCAAGGGGGTTTCTAACATAGGGAGTTACGCACATGTGTGATGTGATTTTGGTGTCTATATTTCCCCCTTTTTGTCTTTTAATTTATAATTACAAGTTGCAAGACAAAAATAGGAGTTGGATACTTTAGGTATGAGATGAGGTATCCCCCCTCAAAATATGAATTGACAAAGGAGAATCTAGAATTAGGTACTTGTTTGATAAGGAGTTAATTAGGTGGGTGGATGTTGAGTGAGAATGTGGTAACATCACTATTTGCACATATACTAATATGAGTTATAGTCAAAACAATTAGTAACAAGTAAAGGCAAGGAAGACTTAGAAATAGCCAAATCATATCTTATAAGTGATAGCTAATAAGGTTGAAATGATCAAAGTTGTATCTCTAATGGTCTATGTGTTCCAGGTATCTAAGGTAAGAAGTGCTCCTAATAAACATAAATGTTTTAGGTGATAATATTGGCTCGATCACGATCCAAAACAATTAATATACATGTGTGTGTATGACAGCTAACTATAGTGACGTAGCATAAGTGGTCAAGACAAGCAATGTAAGGTTGATTCAAAAGGGTGAATGGTCAAGGAGATATTCATGATCTCCAGTCAGAGTCATTGTGGGTGGAGATTTGAGTGATCTCCAAGGTTATTTGTCATGGTTAGGGAGATATATGTGATCTCTAAGGTTTTTTTATCATGGTTAAGGAGATATACATGATCTACAAGTTACCCTAGACTTTGGATGTAGTCTAAAGGGTGGTGGTTGGGGTTGAAAACTCTAGTTTTAAGGTTATCAACATTGGTTATGTCACCGATGTTGGTATTAAGTATTGTTAACATCGGTGTCTTAAGTCAAGACTATCGACATTAGTGGGTGACCAAATCTAATAAAAAGGGGTTTTATAGCCCAATAAAACTCATTTGTGATAGTTTATTAGAGAAAAAGAATTCCGAGTGTTATGGGGCATAGAATATCCCTAGCCTATCTATTTTTGGTGAGTTGGTGAGAGATAAGTGGTTGAGAAGAGTGTGTGAGAGTGAGGGTGTGATTGAGTGCTTGTTGGGCCATGATGTGACTGAGAGAGTGTTGGTGTGGGTAGAGATGGTATAAGTAGGAGGAGACCTAGCTAGAGATGTGCCACCACAAGTGTTAGCCATTCTAGCCCATAGGAGATGAAGAGATGAGGTAGGATGCTCTTTGAATTGAATTTTAATTTAAGGTAGTTAATTTGTTATTTTGGATAAATTTGAATGTTTAGGGGGAGAGAGTGTAATTAGATGGGTAGTAAATGGGGTAAGGGTAGGTTTGGGTAAATTTGGGAGGGGTTAGGGGTAGTTTTTAGGAAAAAAATTAAATTTTAGAGGTGAGTTGTTTAGCTCTAGGGCTGAATGAGTTATCAATGTTGGTGGGGCTCATCGACATTGGTAGACAACTAGGGACGATGTTGATTGACACTTGATGCTAATATCAACATATAATACCAATGTCGATAATAGTAAAAACCCCACATAGGAAGAAAAGGATAATTTTAGATCCCTAGTTGAGTTAGTTGATGAGCCTAATGGCTGAGCTAGCCTCAAAAGATCCCATGTCAGCTAAGTGCTACTCACATTGCCTATGTGAGGGCCTCAAGAAAATGTAGTTCTCTCAGTACATAAGGAAAATGGGTGAGGTATAGTTAACATTTTTTAAAGGTAATTGGTTAGCAAAAGTTAGGTTAAAATAGGTCATGGGACCTAGGGCTTAAAAGATAGGTCATGGGGTTGAGGGTGTGAGATATAAGTCATGGTGCCTAGAGTTGAAAGATAGGTAGTTGGCCCTAGGGTTTAAATATAGGTAGTTAGGCTTAGGTTTTAGACATAGGTAGTTAGGCCTAATGTTTAGAGATAGGTAGTTGGGCATAGGGTTTAGGTTGGTTAATAGGTTAGATAGTTAGGTGGGTATACAGAAGAGCTAACCTCAAAAGACCCCATGTTATCTAAGTGCTACCTACATAGCCCAGATGAGGGCCTCAAGCCTATGTAGTTATCCCAAAGAGAAGGGAAAAAGGGTAGAGGTTTATATTGGAAAGTATGTGACTTGAGGTTTGTGTGTGTGGATGCAAGCTCGGTAGGAGTTAACATTATGAGATCGACTACCTACACTACTGACGAGGATGAGGATGGATGTCACCATGGATGAGTGGGAGCACATGGTAGATATAGGGTTAGGAGGAGTACAATGATATTTTTGGGTTTCACGTGATATTAGCTTGATGATAGTTTTGATAGAAAGGTGGGATCACACCACCAACACTTTTCATTTGCCTATAGGGGAGTTGACTGTGACATTGGAGGATGTTTATAGGATTTTACAATTGCCAATCTAGGGTGAGGATATCTTCTCATGTTCAAGAGAGGAGCATGATATTCACATAGATACATTATTTAGAGTCAATGTTAGTGAGGTGACTTATCAATCAATGAGCTTTGCTTATGAGCCACTGTACACTATCGATGAGGAGTAACACCAGTTGAGTATCTCAATAATGATAGGGATTATAGTATATGTTAAGTATCTTGATGATGATAGGAGGGATGATATAGATGCACCCCTAACTTTTCCCTAAGAGATAGATGGGCCAGATTTTGAGAAGCTACAAGTAGGCCTAGGTGTGGTAGATCCTAGATGCACAATGACTTATCTTGCATGGTGGATAGATTTGCATCTCATGGTTTAGGTTAAGAAGTCACCACTATATTTACAAGGAGTGATGAGAGAGAGATGTAGTCGTACAAGCCCAAGATGTAGTTGTACAAGCTTGAGATGTAGCACAAGCATAGGTTTTGGTCTTATAGGGGTAGGTTACAACATTTCAAGCAAAAGTGATTACACTATTGGGATAGGTTTGGGCATTATAAGGCTAGGTTACTATATTGATAGTAGAGAGAGATAGTTTGAGAGAAAAAGGACATGTTACTCCTCCTCGTCCACCATAGGGACTAGTATAGTGTCTTATAATAGGTTTGATGGGTCTACCATAGACTATATCTCTAGTGAGGTACAACACTAATTTAGATGAGATTACATACTATGAGAGAGCCATCAAGGAGTTCCCATAGATTTAGAGGTATTTTGAGGCTAGAGAGTAGGAGAGATTAGTGACACATGACATGGCTTCTAGATCACACAAATGTAGATAGGTAGAAGGTGGTGATGATACTGCTACTTCATGACCATGACTATAGCCTTGAGTATTCAGAGGGCTAGATGATATTTTTGATGTTTTTATATATGTTATATACACACTGACCTATGAGCTAAAGATGAGAGATGTACTTTTTGAGAGAGAGAGAGATGATACTAATATGACTCATTGATGTATATTCATATTCAACATATATATATATATATATATATAAGAGAGAGAGAGAGTTTGTTATTTTGAGATGTGTTTATTTGATGGTGATGATGCTAAAGTTATTATAATGATGTGGATGTTTATGTTATGTTAATGGTGAGCATGTTAGTTGAGTTAGACTAGCATTTCCCATATGTGTGACGGTATATGCATAGTTGATTGGTTAGATTTATCTTAGTATTTTTCCATATTTGTGATGGTGTATGCTTAAAATGAATGGGTTGGGTATGTTTTTTTTTTTTCAAAATTTTTCCATATTTGTGATGGTGTATGCTTAAAGTAAATCACATAGGCTTGATATTTTCCCTATTTATTATTTATTAGAGAAAATATGGGTACATGTTTGGTGTATTTCACATGGGATTATATGAAAGAAATTAATGGGCAATGGTTTGTTAGTTTTAGTATGGTTTTGGGTAGTTATTTGAGTATCTTTGCTTGAGATGGATATGTGAGTGATAATATTTGTTAAACACATAACTCTAAGAATCAAGAAAGATTAGTAGAAAGGTGACAAGGTGATTGAATCTTGTTGTGAGATGTGATCTCAGAAGAGAAATCAACATGTGATTGGGATGGGAAAAAAAGAGGAACGATGCTCACATATTGTCAAAGACCATAATCACAACATAAATAGGCTCAAGAGTATGAGCCTCTTTCTTGCTTTGCATCATTTGACCATTTGTTTGTTATAGAAACGTCATACTCACCTTGTGTCAAGTGAGTTCAAAGTCCCTTGAAAGAGTATGAGGGGAAAAAGGTAAAATTAATGAGAGTGTTTAGGTAGCATAACCTTCTTAGTGGGGATGGTATGCCCCTTCTATGGGTGACTTGAGAGCTACTATGGGCAAGTCCATGACTTTTTTTTTTTGGTTGTGTAAGCTGATCAATGTGGGAAGCCTACAATGGGATTTTGTTTATGTTGAGGTCATATGAAGCTGATCAATATGAGAATATTTTAAGTCATTATTTACCAAGATAAAAAATATTAGCTTATCCATCCTTCAAGGGAGTGGTCTAAGATTTTATTTTTGATTTTTAATAGTTATCCTTCAAGGGAGAAGTCTATTTATAGTATCAAGGAGAAGTTACGTAGCTATCATTCATGGGAGTAGTCTATTTATATTATCAAGGAGAAGTTACGTAGTTGTCCTTCAAGGGAGTAGTCTACATTAAGAATCATGACCTGAGAGATTATAACTTGTCTATGTATCCCATTTTTTAAAAAAAAATTAGTCATGGACAAGACTATATAGGCTTAGAGGTTTTCCACTTTGAGGGAAAAACTATAGCACTTTGTAGGTTAACTAAGTGTGTAAGAATAAGGGTTAAGAGGAAGGGAGATGAATGTAATAAGGTTTCTCAAAGGATAAGCTCAAGTTAAACATGAGGTAAAGTGTTACTTTATTAACAAAATAATGGTCATAGATGCAAAGTATTTAAAGGCTTAGGTTCTGGCCTTCCTTCAAGAGAAGACAAGCGATAAGTTTTTGAGCCATACTTATGAGTTATGATGTAGGGTCTAAGCCAATTAAGAGAAAAATTACCCCATTTATTTTTCTCCATGTTCATCACATGTTGATTTTCATTTAAGATGAGATCTCTGATATTAAAATCTCTCTCCTTGAGGTTTTTTTGTAAGCATGTTTGAAAATCTTTTGATATATTTGGAGGTGGTTTAGGGCTATGAGATGGTGTTCATCAAGCAACTCAATTTGAGCTAAACTTGCTTAGATAAAGTCATTGTTAGTATGTCTTGTAGAGAGATGTGAAGAGAAGGAATATGGACCTCAAAAGGCAAAATAGATTCCATCTCATAGACCAAAGAAAAAGGCATAACACCTATAGGGGTTTGAATGCTAGTGCAGTAAGCCCATAAAGCAAAGGGAATGTACATGTGCCAATCCTTTCCAATATCATTAACTAATCTCATGAAGATTTTGGTTAAGGATTTTTTAGAATCTTCTACCTATCCATCTTCTCATGGATAGTACAATAAGTAGAAGCTTAATTTAATTCTAAAAGTGTCGCAAAGCTTTTGGACAGTCTTATTTTTGAAAGATTTGTTGTTGTCTATTATCATTTTATGGAGGAAACCAAAATTATAGATGATGTGATGTTTCATAAAGTCAATAATTTTATGAGCCTTAGTGGAGATGAGAGGAATGACATCGACCCACTTGGTGAAGTATTCAGTAGTAATAATGATGGAATAGTGATAGAGAGATAAATGAGGGTTAATCTCACCAATTAGATCTAAACCCCATTAGGAGAAGAGCTAGAAGTCTTTGGTGAATTGTAAGGAATGGCTTGGAACGTGAAGGAGGTTATCATGTTGTTGGCATTTGATGCAATGCTAAATGTAATCACTACAGTCTTGATCGACTGTTGACCAATAGTAGTTGATTCTAAGGATACATTTGTAAACTATGTTACCATTGAAATATCCACCACAAATCCTATCATAGACTTCCTTAATGGTGAAGGGTATCTCAGTACTAGTGAGGCATCTAAGGAGGAGACCATCAAAACCTCACTTGTAGAGAAGTCCCCCTAGCATAGTGTAATGAGCAGAACATTTCATGAAGGCACATCTCCCATTATTGGAGAGGTCAGAAGGGAAAATAGAAAAGGAGAGGTAATCCATGAGTTGTTTGTACCATAAGTCATGTGGGTTGTGTGTTACATTGCCTATAAAAAGGATGTTATTTGATATATAAGAGGTAAATGTTAAGTGATGTACAGTGACATAGATTTTTGAATAAGAGGGTATGTGTGAAGAAAGAAAAGCCATTATGTTAGCAAACTTGTTTGTAGATCAAGGAACAATTTTTAAGAGGTAGGAGTCAAATGATTCCAATAGTGTATCTACACAATGTTTATATCATTAAAAAATTTCATTTTGGCATAGGTAGGAACCATTAACTTGATTAACCACTAGTTAGGAATCATAAAAAATGGTTATTTATTTGACACCCAAGAAAATAGATATTTGAAGCCCTAAGATCAAAGCTTCATATTTAGCCATATTATTAGTACATTCGAAATCTAGTTTAAATGAAAAAGGCATAGGCTCACCATCAAGAGGCATGAGGATGACCCCCGCACCCCCACCATGTTGACATTTAGACCCATCAAAGAACATCATCATTTGATAGGATATGTCATAGGTGGAGAGGGTTGTGATGGATTCATCAAGGAATTTGAGGTTTGCAGGTTGGTTCTCAGGTAAAGGGCTGGCAACTAACTAGTTAGCAATCATTTTCTCCTTGATAGACTTTTGTGAAATAAATTCCAAGTCAAATTTAGCAAGGAACATGAGCCATCGAGCTACACATTGGTTGTGATATGGCTTGGAATGAATGTATTTGAGGGGATGAGTATGGGTGATGATGTAGGTTTTGTGATTTAAGAGGTAATAACAGAGCTTGGAAGCTACAAAGACTAATGTGAGACAAATATTTTTGATATGGGTATATCGAGTTTCATAATCAATAAGTGTGTGGCTTATGTAGTAAACCACTTATTCTTGATGGTGATTATCTTGATGTGTAATTATAGCACCCAAATAATGGTCTACTATAGAGATGTAAAGGTAGAAAGGCTAGTTTTCCTTAGGTGGAATAATAAATGGTGAGGAAAAGAGATACCTTTTGAGTGAGTCAAAGGATTCTTGGCAATCTATATTCTAATGGAAGGAGACATCTTTTTTGAAGAGATGGTGAAAGGGTTTGAAATGATCTGACAATTGGGAGATGAAGTGATGGATTGACTAAAGCTTGCCTTGCAGGCTATGAAATTATTTGTTATTAGTAGGTAGAGACATGTCTAGTATTACTTAAACCATATCAGCATCAACTTCAATATAATGGAAAGAAATGATAAAGCCTAAGAGCTTACTAAAAAGGACACCAAATATACATTTATTTGGGTTTAGTTGAACATTATATTGGAAGAGATGAGTGAATATGATTTTTAGAATCATCAAGTGATCTTGGCAAAGTTTAAACTTTTTGATTGAGTCATCCACGTAATCTTTCATAATTTTATGTAGGAGATCATGGAAGATGTAAGTCATGGCACATTAGTAGGTGGCACCAATGTTTTTAAGACCAAAGGGCATGACCTGATAATAGAAATTCCCCCATGGGGTAATGAAAATTATCTTGTGTTGATCCTTGAGAGTAACTAGGATTTGATTATAACGTGAGAACTTATCCATAAGTGTTAATAACCTGGTTGATACTTTGTAAAGGGAAGTTGTCCTTTACACAAGAAAGGTTTAGGTCATGATAGTCGGTGAAAATGTGAATTATCCCTATCACTTTTGTGATAGGAATAATATCAGAAACCCATTTTAGGTAGTCCATGGGTTGAATAAAGTTAATAGAAAGGGGGCATTGGAGATCTTCTTTGACAAGGAGAGAAATATAAGAATGCATTTTATGAAGCTTTTGCTTAACAGGTTTAACATCTCAATTAGTAACAATGTTAGGTGACAATAGAGGGGTTGATACCAGGTGTGTCATTATAAGACCAAGTGAAGGCTTTGTTATGGTCATTAAGAAATGTGACATAATTAGCTTGCTTAGAGGAGTCCAAAGATTGGAAAATATTAGGGATGTGAGGGTTATCATGAGATGGTAAAGTGATGTCAATGGTTGATTCATTTAACATAGCTTGTGTTTTGTATGGGAGCAATTATTGGAATTAAGAATCATCTACACCTATGTATGCGAGAATAACATCATCATCTTGACATTGGATAATGTTAATAGTGGGAGAGTCTTCATCAATCATTTCAAGATGAATGAGAGGAAGGGATCTTGTTTCCTTACCTAGTTAATAGGTGAGGGGGGCCAAATGGATGGCATTTATTGAAAAAAAAATTTAGGATGTATAGATACCTCCAATTCGGTAGGTGATAGTGTAGGAGAGAATGGAGAAGGAGGCCCTGGCTCTTCGATAATTGGTATATGAGAAGCTTTAGTGAGTTTAGTTGGTTTGTCAAAACCCACTCCATGTTACTTTTTAGCATTTCAATGGTTTTATTGGTGGGATATTCAATGGGCATATGAACACCCTACTCGTAATGACCAAACCAAATCCTTTCTAGGCACACCTATAAAGATAGATGTGAGAAAAGCTAGGCTTGCCCAAGAAAGAGAAATCATAGGTAAATGGTTGTTGTGAATAGGATGGATTGTCAATAATGGGAGCTTGATCAATTCCCCCATATGTGAGATTAGTTCAAAGGTTAAGCAGACCATATGGGATAACTATCCCAATACAGAGATCATAATTGGGGTGCATATGATGCTTTCCATACTCTTATTGAGTATGGAACATGTTGAGTGTCAAAAAATGATATTCTCTGAGTGACAGACACTTGAAAGTTACCTTCATGTGGTCTTTGTCAAGAATTTATGTTGCCAATAACTGTGTAACTAGGGTAGTGGAGCTTGTGGAAGCTTCAAAAGTATAATGCAAAGGAAATGATGTCTTTAATGTAATGAGAACATCATTGGGGCTATAAGTCACGTTTAATGTTTTGAAATGAGGTGGGTTGATAGGAATAACATGCACTTGCCCACTATACTTAAACTTGAGGTAGTAGTGCAAAGTTGAGGGCACACATGCCATAGCATGTATCCAAGGTCATCCAAGCAGTATGTTGTATTATAAATATCCTTCTAAAATGTAGAATAGATTAGTAATTATTCAGGTACCCACATAGATATGTAAGACAATAGTGCCAACTCTAGTAGTTGTGGTATCATTAAAGGAGTGGAGCACCGCATCAGTTTGAGACATGAAATTATTAGGAAGGGCTAGCTATTTGTAGGCATGGGTGGAGATAATATTCATACTAGATCCTCCATTGATAATGAATCTTTTGACATGAGTTTGATTGATATATGTGGTGATAAAAAGGGTAAAATCTTGATCTTCATGGTGTTGAAGTGGAATTTACAAATCATTGAAGGAAATCAAGGAGATGGTGTTAAGAGAGCTGACCAAAGCTACAAGAGGTTGGGATCATTAGATTGTACCTCAACCACTTGAAAGGCACTAATCAAATATTTATGGTGTTGGTGTGAGTTTTGGATTAACTCATATAAGAACATTTTCACATGGGTTTGTTGAAGTCGTTTCATCATTGAGTTTTGGATAACTTTTGAAGATGTTGGTTTTGGGACACCCATGATGGAAATACTAAGATTCAGAGGAGTGTATTTTGAGAAGGGATGAGCCCAAGGGGTAGTGACCTTTTCCTTTCCTTTATATTTTTTATTTTTGGATTGTGTGGTCACATTAATTGTGTTGATTTAAAACATAGGTGAAGAAGGTGGCAAAGGGGGTACGATAACATCTTTGGGTTTGAATTCAGGTGGAATGGTATGAGGCATTATGGATGCCATAAATGGTATATTAGGAATATTAATGGGAGTATTAACAAAGAGAGTGATGATATTAAAGTGTTATCGAATGACTATCATGAGAGCTTTACAACTCTCAGTATCATGTCCAAGTGAATGATGATATAGACACACTTGTGTATCATCAAACCAAGATGGCTTTAGTATAAGAGGGTTATAATGCTTAATAGGAGGAAGAGTTATTGTGGAGGATTGTGTAGACATCCAATTCCTAACACCATTTATGTTGAAATTATCCATCTTACTTGAATTGTACTCAAATGCACATTTTAGGTCAAAATCCATAAAATGTCCTAAATGGTTTGAACTTGTCACTTACAAGTGCTAGTTTAGGTCAAAGTATCCCTAAATAGGGCAATGCATTTTATGGGCCAGCTAACTTTAATCAAATCATTTTGAGTCAAAATGACAATTTTTCCATTTAGTGCTCTGGATCACTCTTTTTCTTCTAATTCATTGGTACATGTCATGTACCTTTTTATTTGGTGCTGGCAACATCCTAAATGGGAATACAACTCCAATGCATCTAAAATCACTTTCCAGTTCCTCTCCAATCAAATTACAACCTAGTAATATGAATTTCTGACCATTTTGATTAATTGAGGGCTAATTTTCAAATAATTACACAAATGATGATTAACCTTATTTAAGGATAATTAATCCAAATCAAGAGCTTAAGTGGATTTTCCATGAGATTTATTGAATATTTCTTTTTGAAAATTGATTTTTATTATCTGCATCACCTAATGACATCATCTATGGGGTGGCATCCATCAATCCATAAGTGCATAAAATATCAAGATTATGGGTCACCCATGCCTATTTAATGCCTTCCATGCCTCTTTAATGCTTATTTATCTTGAGGATATTTATGGATTTAATTCCAAATATTAGGATTATCCTCAACCACACATCTTCATCTCAAGATGGATGGTTAGGTTGATCCTGACCAATCTCAAAAATCTATGAATAGAGAGGCCATGGACATCATTTCTAACCTATTTTTGTGCAAGGTTATTATGCTCAAATATCTTCAAAGCTTGAACATTGTAAAGTCATAATGCTAAATTATTTCCACAAAGCTTCATTGATAGGCTAGTTTAGTGATTCCACATCAAGAGCCTAGGTTTTATAGAGTGTTCTTGAGGCATTGGAGGAGCTTACCACCATTGTTGACAAAGACAACGATGCTTGATCAAGGGAGAACATTTTTTTGAGCCACATAAGTATGGTGAATCCATTTGGGAAGGTACTATGGTGATTACTTTCTTTCATTTATTTCTTTCAATCCTTTGTAATTCCCATAAGAATAGATAGGTTTGGTTAGTTAGTTATTTATGCATGTTTCATTATTTATGGACTAATTCTTGACTAACTTGATTTGTAATCCTCTCTACATCTTGGCACACCTAGAGGGACAAGATGCATATTACACCTAAAGAAGATCACTTTGTAGCTCTAAAAAAATTATTTGAGCTCTTAAAAATCTTTTAAATTGATTTTCTAACTTTATTTTACCATTTTTGGTTGCCACAATTTTTACATAGTAACCGACATCGATAGAAATGCTAACATCAGTTAATTAGCTTACCAATGTCAATCAATAGAACTGACATCGATCAGATCTTAGTTGGTTTTAATCAATGTCGGTGGTATTGATCGACGTCGATCATTATGTTTTTCAAAAAACATAGCCCTGAGACCTACTTTTCCAAAGTCTATTATTTCAAACTCAAAAGAGCTTCAAAGCTAAAGGACATACTAACAATTTTTCTACAAGATCAAGTAGGATATTTGCTTAAAACATGTTTAAATCACCTTTGCATGTTTAAAAAAAAATTATTAGGAATTTTTTGTGGTGAATGTTTTTCAAAAGTTTACAACTAAGACCAAGGGGTCAAATGAACACCACCAAACATTTCATTTGGGTTTGAAATTGAACACACTTGTCAATTTTTGCTTGCAATAGTTGTTTAACTAGATTTTGTTTGGAAAAAAGAGGAATGTTGCATGTATGCTCTTCCATTTGTCCCCTATAGGGAACCCTTGGAATCAAAAGTGCCATTCTTATTGAAAGTATTCTAGTCTAAGGCCTAGAAAGAATGTTACCTAAAGCACTCCCCAAAAACTCACTAAATTTTGGATGATCTTGAAAATGACCCTAAAGTCTTTTTACTTTCATGCTTTCTTTGTTTTTATGCATCTTATCTTGTGAGGGGGACTTCATCACCTCCTACAAGTTATTTATGAAAGCTTTGACTTGGGGTTTCATCTCTTGGCATTAACTTCATTTGGCTCCTTTGGAGTTGCACATTAGACGTAGTGGCACTTTGGACATTGCACTACACTAAGTGAATAGCAGGATGTAGTGGTTTCAAAAAGGACTAGACCTTTTTGCAACAAGCTAAGTGATTCAGACCCAAAATGCATGATTTTATTTTGCATTGTTTGGCATGAAAGTCATTGTGCAATTGATTCCCCTAAAACATTCAAACTTGATATTTTAATAAACCCAACTTTGCCATGCCTTGTCATTTTAGACATAAGATGTTTGTTTTTTGTTATTAGCTAAATGCTCTTGATTTGTGTCTAAAATTTCTTGTTAACTCAATGAACTTAACTAAAACACATTTTCCTCAATTTTCTTGAGCAAGGGAGGCATTACACTATCCAAATGGAAAATTCATCCTTTCCTTGCTCAATTTGTTATCAAAACCTTTGTGTCATGACATCCACTTTAGCATAGTCATTCTACCCAATTGAGTCTAGAACTTTTACCCAATTTGTTTAAATCCTTCATTTATACTCCACATTTGAAATTAAACCTTTCTAGGTTCTAAGGGTTGGTACATCAAAATGGGTCCACCATTTGTGCACTAAGCTTGTTTTAACTTGGGTTAAATTTTATATTTGGATTGAAGTTCATTTATTAAGACTCAAAATCACATTATCATCTTGGTGAACTCAAGTCATCTTACATATCGCTCATGCTTTGGGTCGTAGAACATATTTTATCCTACTAGAATCATGTGGTGATGTTGTGCTGCCTATTTGGTCCTAGATTTATACTTAGTGATTCATGTATGTCTTTACATTTTAATTTTCTTAGTTAAATTTATCTTCTTCATAATCCAAAGAGTTTTCCTCTAAGCTTCTAGGGTCAACTTGTTAAAGTTGAAACTAGCTTTTGTAGTGTGGGTGTATCACAAAAATCTAGGCTTTGGTGTACTAGTTTTCACCTTGGGTCTTTGAGTTACCTTAGTCTCTTCTAATCTATATAATTTTAAATTCACCAAAGGTTGAGTAATTTCATGAACCAAATATTCTAAATTTTGCATGGTTTCAAACCACCCTCCCTTATAGTCTCATTGGTACCTTGGTTATTTGTTTAAAAAGAGAGCCAAGGCATACTTTGATTGGTTTTGAACATTGGTCCAAAGTTAGTCAAACACTCAGAACAACTACTTTTTGACATGACTCAAAGGTTCACTCATAGTGGCGCCTCTTATGGTCTTAGTTATGAGGATGAGAAATTTTATGATGGTCAAGATAATCCCATTGTTTTTGATGATATCCCCACAACAATAGGATTTGAAGATGATTACAATGAATATCAACCCCAATAAGATCAAGATGAAGCCATTATTAGATTGATAGAATCGGTGCTAGACTACCTTTTTAACTTTCTTATAGAATAATTGCATACCTTGGTTAGAGAAGGATAACAATGATGGCAAGAGCAAGCTTTTATACAAATAGACATACCTTCTTCTAAAAAAGGAAAGAAAATACAAATAGAGTCAAAACTAGATCTTCTATCTAAGATCAAGATAATAAGTCAATAATATGCATATCAACTTATCACAGACTTAACTGACTCCCTAGTTGCCACTTTAATTCACAATAATTCTTTGAAAGAACATGAAGATATGGTGGATAGTACACAACAAATATTGGATGAGAACATTACCTTAGTGGATCAAGGTAATCTAAATGAACAATTAAAGTCATAAGAGACCATACAAGATGTTCCATTTGACATAGAACATACATTCTTCAATCATCAAGAACCTCTTGTTACTTTACAAACTCAAAAACCCAAACATTCAATTTGAATTGAGGAAATCCCTCAAACAAACCCAAGATTGGTAAATAGACATAGACAATTTCAAAATCAACAAAGTGCAAACCAACTAAATTTAGGGAATGTTTTACAATCCAAGAATTAATGGCCTATGTTCTCAACTCAAGCATAATATTAGAACCAAATCATGGATCAAAAGGTATATGCTCCCTATAGATCCATACAAAATTAGGGGCACTTCCACCCTAATAGAAACAAAATCAGGGGCACATTCCACCCCAATAACAACATAATTAAGGGCACATTCCACCCTAATATCAATATAACTAGAGGCACATTCCACCCCAATAAAAACAAAACTAGGGGCACATTCCACCCCAATAAAAACAAAACCAGGGGCACATTCCACCCCAACAACAACAACAAAAATAGGGCACATTCCACCCTAATAACATATTATCTAATCCACAAATGGACCAAACATGCAAAAATGGAATTCTATGAAGGAAATTATCCAAACATTGGAGATGAATAATAGAGTCAAAAAGTACAAATTTGATGATATGCCCATATGCATTTGACTTATCTATTCTCCAAAAGCCCTTTCCACCTCACTTTGAGGCACCCAAATTTGAAAAATACAAAGGGAAAGGAGATCTACGTGAGCACATACAAGCATTCTTAATCTTATGTCAAGAGGTTGCTTATAGTAGTGAGTACTTACTATGACTATTTTCATGAAGTTTAGCAGGGAAAATCTCTTGATTGGATACTTAAACTACCCAAGGGATTAGTTGTAGATTGGAACGACTTATCAAAAAAGTTTGTTAACAATTTCTCATACAACATAGAACATGAATTGACCATTGTTAACTTATGCAAAGCTAAGCAGTGTGATGGTGAAAGTTTTGTTGTATATCTAAAAAGACCCCTTTCCTTGACATGATCCACCACCACCAAGAAGCAATAAAAATGGTCAAAATAAAGGATAGAGGTAGAATCAAAAACAAAAATAAGGTCAAAATCTTAATGAGCATAATCAAGATCATGATCCCCACATTAATGATATGGCTTATAACAATGTACCTTAGACTATAATAACATTGTGGGACATATTTTTTCAACCCACATTACCACTATTATTGTGACACCACATGGCCAATCTTGTGTTCCTAGCAACATGAGACCCATCATTATAGGGTTAGCATCCTCTCCCATAATACCATGCCAAGTTTGCATCATCATGTTTCTAATATGTTTGCATAGGTTATTAATCTTGAATAATAGTACCATTCTTCTAGAAGCTCCTCACTAACCCAAAATTATAGAAATACCATTAATCACCCATGAATCACCATCCAATGCCCTTTGACTCATCCTTCTAATTATAATGACTCCTTTCCACCTCTAGGTTGTGTAGTTACAACTAGATGCCCACGATTTACCATCCAAGGCCCTTCACCCACTTCCTTCCATAAATTTAATAAGAACATTGTGCCAATGGTTCCAAAGCTGAATACTATCCCAACACAGAATAAACTAGTTTAATCCACAATTCAAAGGCCTTATGGTATAATGGACCAATTAGATAAAACCCCTATGCAAATTTCCATATTAGAACTCTTACAGACATCTAATGCCCATAGAACCATCTTCAACAAAATTTTACAAGAGTCTATTGTGCCTAATGATATAAACCTTGATCAATTCTAGAACCTAGTTAGACATTTATCTTTGTTTTGGCAAATCACATTTGATCAAAAGGACATGTCCACCCTTAGCCCAAACCAAAATAACCCACTATACATTGAGATAATCATTTTGGATCACAAGCTCAAGTAGGTTCTTGTAGATAATGGTTTAGGGATGAACATCATATCTCTTAAATTGGTAAGATGATTGGGTTACATGGATAAAGACATTCAGCCATAGACTATTACAATCAAGGCTTATGACAACATCGAGAGGGAGTCATCTGTTATAATTTGGTTACCAATCATGGTTGGGGCTATTTCTCATCACACATTATTCCATATTATGGATATTGAGATTCCTTATAACATACTTTTTGATCACCCTTGGATCCATGATGTGCAGGTAGTTACATCTACTCTTCACCAATGCCTTAAGTTTCCCCATGATGGGATCGAGGTTACTATTCTTGATGATCAGTAGCCATACTAATACTGAAAGCATCTTGAAGTAGAGTTTTATAATTATAATTATTTCCTAAGTTATGAATTAATTACAAAGAAGAACAAAGCCATCGTGTCTCATCCATCTCCATCTAATTATATAGACCTTGGTGATTTAGCCTCCACTTCAACTGATCCATTTCCTACAGCTCTAGCCAAGCAGGTGATTATTAAAGATGCAAGCATTTCCACGTATCATCTGAAAGATGTCCTTCATATTAAAAAATTACCAAAATCCCATAAAACATTTGGTAAGCCTAAAATTTCCTAGACTCCTAACAGACCCGATCATATTTGGTAACCAAAGAAGAAGCAACCAAAACTTGTTGTGGTTTTTGTACCTATAATTGCACAAAAGAA
The DNA here is from genome assembly GCA_037957365.1 of Torreya grandis. NCBI lineage: Eukaryota > Viridiplantae > Streptophyta > Pinopsida > Cupressales > Taxaceae > Torreya > Torreya grandis. The sequence goes on along the minus strand of JARHVA010005569.1, from coordinate 938,546 downwards.
AGATTAAGAGGATTTTATTGAGGGAGATTAGTTATATCCAGAGGACCTTGTTGATTATTTTTAGAATCCAAAGTATCCTATCCCTAATAGGATAATGGATCATCTTGACTACACAGGGAAAGGCCATGGCCCCCAGGCATAAGGAATTTTAGAGCCTTTATCAACTAGAGTTGTCAATGGGAACATGGTCTCAAATTTAAACTACCAAAGGATGACCTTGTAACATTTGGTAGTGATTCTTCTAAAGTGACTGGTAATGAGACTCCTAGAAGTGATGCAATATCCTATTATAGCCTTTTTAATGAGCTTGTTGATTTAGATTTATTTGATTCAAATGCCATATTAACCATAACACCTATTGGATCTTCCTATCCTAAAGCAAAATTCTATCTTATTGAAGCTTCCCATACTGAAGCAAAAATCTATCCTATTGGATCTTCCCACACTAAAGCAAAAACCCATCCTGGTGGTGCTTCCCTTCCTGAAACAAGACATTATATCTTTACCATTGGTTTTTCCCATCTTGAAGTAGACCCTCACTATAAATTATGCCTTTTCTATCCTAAGCTCATAGATTGGGATCAATATAATTTAGTCATATGCCTCTATGATTTTCAAAATAAAGAATCAATTGCAGAATACATGGGCCTATGAGATACATTCCCCATTGGTGATCATAAATAGGGTTTTGATTTTTCATTGAATTCTTATACCTACTTTAGAGAGCAGGAAAAGTTTAGTGGTCATAAAAAATAACAAACATCAAGATCTTCAAGTGAAAACCTCTTTGAGGCACTCTTTGATCAGGGAAAAAGTAAAGAAAAAGACAAGCCTTTGAGTGAAAACCTATTTCAAGTGCTCCTAGGTGGGAAAGTTTGCTCATCCCCTTAGGATATACAAATTTGATCTATCCCAAGTTCCATAGCTAGTACAAGCATCTCTTCAGAACAACATCAAATATTTGAGCATCTTGCTCTTGAGTTTCTAGAGGTCTTTGTTAATTGGCCTTTTCCTAAGAAGATAGATTTTGATTCTTCATATTATCCATATATTTGGGAAGAAAAAAAATAAGATATAGTAGAAGAATATGATCATGACCATTAATTGCATATAATTCTAGAAGATGAATCCACACTCTTTATGGAGAGCACAACAGAAATGAATTTGGGAACCCATGAGGATCCCAAAAATGTTTATCTTGGAGCTTCCCTTACTGAAGTAGAATGTGAACATATTATATCCATTTTTAAGGATTATATAGACATATTTTCATGGGCATATTATGACATGCCAGGCCTAGATCTATATTTAGTTGTGCATCATCTAGTTATTCACTTTGATATTAAACCAATCAAGCAAAATTTAAGAAAGATGCATCCACACATCACCCTTTTGGTTAAGGCTAAGTTGGAGAAGTTGTTAGGAGCCAATTTTATCAGACCACTTGATTAATCTGAATGGATTTCTAACATAGTTCTAGTAAGTAAAAATACCCCAAGCATACATGTTTGTATTGATTTTCATGTTATCAACAAGGCATGTCCCAAAGATGATTTTCCTTTTCCCAACATCTACATGATTATTAACTCGACTGCTAGGTACAAGATGATATCCTTAATGGAAGTATTTTTTGTTACAATTAGATCAAGATAGCCCCTAAAGATCAACATAAGACCATGTTCACCACTCCATGGGGGACATTATGTTACCAAGTCATGCCATTTAGTTTGAAGAATGCTAGAGCCACATATCAACATGTAATGACTATCACCTTCCATGACATGATGCATGATATTGTCGAGGACTATGTTGATGATATACTAGCAAAATCAAGAATAAGAGCTAGACACCCTAACATTATATAAAGAATATTTGAGAGGATTCATGCATATAAAGTATACTTGAATCCTAAAAAATGTGTCTTTGGAGTCACATCAAGAAAATTACTAGGGTTTATTATATCACAATGAGGGATTAAAGTTGACCCTATAAAGGTCACTGCTATTATAGAAATGCCTCCACCCAAGAATCTTAAATAGTTATGAGGTCTACAAGGTAAGATCTAGTTTATACGTAGGTTCATTTCTCAACTAGTAGATAAGTGCCACCCATTTACTCATCTCTTAAAGAAAGGGGTTACATTATAGTGGGATGAAGATTATCAGATAGCATTTGCAAAGATTAAAACATACTTGGCCAATCCATCAGTCTTAAGACCTCCAACACAAGGAAAGCCACTACTTTTTTACATATTAGCCATATAACATGCACTGGGGGAACTTTTGGCTCAATGTGATGATCATGGTAAGGAACATGTGATTTATTATTCAAGTCATACATTAGTAGCCTATGAACATAATTATATTCCTCTTGAGAAGGCATGTTTAGCTATGGTGTTTCCACTTATAAATTATGACATTATATGCTAAATAACAAAACTATTGTTATCACCAAGGTAGATCCTCTCAAGTTTATCTTATCTAAAGCAGCCCTCCAAGGATGCATGGCTAAATAGATTATGATCTTCAATGAGTTTGATATTGAATACTATAATCAAAAGGAAATCAAAGGGCAAATTCTTGTAGACCAACTTGTGAAAGCTCCTATTACAACCACTCAACATCTCAACTTTGATCTTCCAAATGAATCTATCATGGTAATATAACAAGCATCACAAGAACATAAATAGTGGACACTCTATTTGGATGGATCCTTCACATCCCAAGGATTTAGAGCTAGCATATTGTTGATAACACCAAAAGGGGATTTGATCCCCAAAGCCTTCCATATACAATGTTAGTGTACAAATAATATGGTTGAATATAAGGCATTAGTTACAGGGCTCCATCTTGCCATACAATGGGATATTCAAAGCTTAAAGGTCTATGGAGATTTGTAGCTAATTATAAATCAACCAACTGATCAGTATCAAATAAGAGATGATAAGCTTATCTCTTACAAGAAAATTATTGATAACCTTAAAAGACATTTTAAATCTCTGTAGTTTGAGCAAGTTTCATGAGTCAACAATAGGTTTGTCGATGCCATGGAAATAATTGGTTCCATGATTCAAATGCATGACAATGCTAAAGAGTATCAATTCCTAATTGAAAATCTTCTTTAGCTAGCACATATTTTATCATATCTAGAGAGGATATGCATCATTACTGATCCTAATCTCTCACCTGAGCAACCATGGTACCAAGATTTTTATAACTATTTCCATAGCCATGTATTTCTTGCTACCCTTTATAATAACCAAAAAAAACTTTTTATTCATCACCTAACACATTATATCCTGCTTGGAAACATGCTTTATTGAAAAGGCTATGATGGATCACTTTTTCATTGTTTATCTTTGGGAGAATCTAGGCTGGCACTAAAAGAGGTTCATGAAGGAATGTGTGGGGCCCATACCAATGGTGTAGTCCTAACAAAGAAACTTCTCAGACTAGGCTATTATTTTCCCAAAATGGAGATAGATATTTGTAATTATGTAAATAAGTGTGTTCCTTGTCATCAACATGGAAACTTGATACATGCACCTTCCTTACCATTGTAGCCAATTACAACACCATGGCCATTCTCCACATGGGGTCTTGATCTCATTGAGAAAAATAACCCAACATCTTTAGATGGCCATAAACACATTTTGACTACAATCAATTACTTTACCAAATGGATTGAGGCCATTCTTCTCACTTATGTTACCAGGAAATAAATAGCCAAATTCATTCATTACCATATCATCTATCGATATGGCTTCCCAACCCGTATTATATCTAACAATGGCATATCCTTTGCAAACCAAGATGTGAAAGATCTTTGTGCAAAATTCAATATCAAGCACAAGAAATCCACTCAATATAACCCACAAGGCAATAGACAAGTTGAGGCATCAAATAAAACCATTCTAGCCATCTTAAAAAAGAGTGTTAATGATGATGGTCGTAATTGGTACTTACAACTCTTTCCTACTCTCTGGGCTTATAGAACCAATCATCACACCCCAACTAGAGCTACTCCATACTCCCTTGTTCTTGGCACTGAATCTATCATCTTGATCGAGATTGAGATCTATCACTAGAGAAAATTGAAGATGATGAAGATTATAGAGCTTTACAGCTACAAGAACTATAAATTTTTTATGGTAAGTGTTTGGATACCCTAGAAAACTTGTAGGCCTATTAGAATAAATTGTGGAGAAGCTACTATAAACACATTCTCTCTTGAGAATTTAAGATTGGTTATTTAATTTTGAAAGAGAACCAGAAGAACATGAATGCTAAACCCAAAAAGAAAGTCAAATTCTAGCCTAATTGGTTAGGAACATACATTGTCATATCAAACTATGGATCAGGAGTATATCAATTAGCTAAACATAATGGTGAAGAAATTTTAGAGCCCATGAACATCATAAACCTTAAGAGATTATACACATGAACAACTTTGAACCATTATCTATAAGCCCCCTGACTTGGGGGTAGCTTGTGCTATCATAATTTTATCCCACCCTTTTATCTTTCCTTGAATGCATTTTATACTACCTTGGTCCAATTTTCGTGACTCCAAATGGTAAAGGCTTTGAAATCTTGGCACTCTAAACACATTCTTTGTCCCATTCTAGATTGCTCTCTTCAATATGCATATTCTTTGTTATGTCTAGGACATTTTATAAGCTTGAACACTTTTTGTCCATTGACCAATTATGATCTTGATTATGTCTCATGAGTATTATGAACATATTCAGTAGTGGTTATATGTAGTAGTTTAGCTAGGACAATCTTGTGCAGCATCTAACAGGTGAACAGTCACATTTTCTCAGTACAAGTATTTTGTTACATTCTTTTTATTATTAAGAATCTCGCTCTCACCAATTTGTGAGCATGGGTTGTTGCATCTGACTTAGCTATCTTATTGGAACCTCTACTCTCAAGATGTGCATCTTCTTGACTAGATAGTCCCACCTTGTGCATATTTTATCCCAAAAATACCAAAAACATCAGAAAATGATCCATAAAAGAACAAAAACATTGTCTCATGCTTATATAAATTTGTACATTCCCATTCCACCATCTCACATTCTTGTCATTTTATGAGCAACTTTTTAGTTTGAATGCTCTTTTTATTTTACAAACATAGGAACACTAGTTCATTTCATCTTGTCCCACATACTTGCCATTTTTCAAGATCATTCCTTCTCATCTCATCAACTTCTTATTTACTAGACCATTCTCATTTGTTTGTCATATCTTTTATTTCTTCTATAAAATTAATCATGTTGTTCTAATCATCATTTTTATTCTATCCCATTTCCTTGGAGAACTACTACAATTCATGTTGGAACATGCATCTATGGAACTATGTAGGTAATGTCCACTTGTCTTATACAACTAGAGTTAGCTTGGCCAACCCCTTCCTTTTCTTCTATTCCCCATTTTTTTCTAGCATTGTTCTTCTTAAATTAGGGAATAATTTTCATGTCATTATTATTTGTTATGATTTGGTGGAAAGAAACACCTCTACTACACATGCATGACTATTTGTCTTTAAACCACACTAACTTGGTTTTTGTTTATGTGTGTTTTGTTGTGTTTTCTTGGTGTTTTATTTTTATTTTGCACTTCTTTTATTTCTTATCCTTTTCTCTTTTTACTTCTTCTTGTTCCATTCTTGGTCTTGTGTTTCTTTGTCTTATTTTTTTTGTTTGATTTTTCTTTTCTCTTTTGTGTTCAAGAATGCCTTGATGGTCAACATGGATCTTGATTATTCCTATCTCGGTCTCATGTTGTTAAGATGTTCTTGCCTTTTATTTTTAAACATTTTTTATTCCCACTTAAGTATTGATAGATCATAGCTTGATTTCAAGTTAGGTTCATTTATGTTTATCTTTTTCTTTGTCTTTTGCTTTTTTGTTTAAATGTAAATCATTGTAACTCAGGTTTTGGTCATTATTTTACCATTATCCTTAGTTATAGATTTTCACATTTGAACTAGCTCAATGCAATTAGAATATTATGTCATTCTAAGTTATTTATACTTATGATGCCTAATTTCTTTTGCTACAGCAAGCACTTTGTGCTCAGGGCTCAACATCTTAACATCAACATCAGCTCCGATGAATGATTCTCAAGAACACTCTATAAAGCCTAGGCTCATGATATGGAATTAAGCTTCTAGGTAGCATACATTTCAAGATTTTTTTTCTATGCTTAGGTGTGCATCTCTTCACATAAATTGTGAGTCTAGTCAATTCTCAGTCATTTTCCATCATTCTTCATTAAATTCTCTCCCAAACTTGGGTGAACTACATTGGACTAAAGTTCATGATAGAACATGAGTCCATGGAATTATGTAGGAAACACTCAATTTATATTGAGGTTAACTTGGATATCTCCATTCTTCATTTCATCTCTCTCGTCACTTTGTACATTCTCATATGCTTGGTTTTATATGTCTTTATAAGCCATTACCCCATTGCATATATGTTTACACCCACTCACTTTAACCTATCTTTTGGGTTATATCCTTGAGATATTTTTCTTGCCAATTGCTCATGCTGGGGCACAACATCTAAACACCATCTGAATCAAATCAGCTCTACATGGATAAATTATTATTTATTCTTTATCAATGATTAAGATTCACCCTACTGGGGAAAAAACTTATTTTATCATGATCACATTTGCTCTACTGGAGTACTTCTTGGTATCTTCTCTTTGGAGACCCCATTCTAGTGGTGCTTCCCTTCCTAAATTAGAATGTTCTCCCTTTTCCTCTAATTCCAAGATCTCCACAGTAAAGCCCATAATGGAAATATTTTAGTGTGTAACTTGTCTCAATATTGATCAATGTCGTAAGTGCACAGCTTGTACTCTCAAATTGGGTACATTTACAATGTGTCCCTTACATTTATGGATTGTATCTTTCCCATTCCACCCATCTCTGGGGCCTATTATACCTCTAATTATATTTTGATCATTGATGCTAATCATGTGTGTAAGCATTAGCTCATTTGGATGTGATCTATTCCATGGGTTAATCTCTCACTTTCTCTCTCTTTTCAAGAGTCCATCCTTCTCTTTCATCCTAGTATGTCCTCTCGAGGGCGAATCATCATGGTTTTGTTCCAATTTCTTCTTGACAACTCTTTTCTTTGAAAATATGGTGTTTTTCTTGAATGTCTTGCTATACCTCAAATAATGGAAAAATGTAGACATCTAATTATTAACACCATTTGTGTTGAAATTATCCATCTTACTCAAATTATGCTCAAATGCACATTTTAGGTCAAAATCCATAAAACATCCTAAATGGTTTGAACTTGTCACTTACAAGTGCCAATTTAGGTCAAATTATCCCTATATAGGGTAATGCATTTTATGGGTTAGCTAACTTTGATCAGATCATTTTGAGTCAAAATGACTATTTTACCATTTAGTGCTCTGGATCACTCTTTTTTTTATAATTAATTGGTACATGTCATGTACCTTCATTATTTGGTGTTGGCAACATCCTAAATAGAAATACAACTCCAATACATCTAACATCACCTTCTAATTCCTCTCCAATCAAATTAGAACCTAGTAATATGACTTTCTGACCATTTTGATTAATTGAGGGCCAATTTTCAAATAATTGTATAAATGATGATTTACCTTATTTAAGGCTAATTAATCCAAATCAAGAGCTTAAGTGGATTTTCCATGAGAGTTGTTAAATATTTCTTTTTCAAAATTGATTCTTATTATCTACATCATCTAGTGACATCATCTATGGGGTGGCATCCATCAAGTCATAAGTGCATAAAATATCAATATTATAGGTCACCCATGCTTAGTTAATGCCTCCCATGCCTCTTTAATGCTTATTTATCTTAAGGATATTTATGGATTTAATTCCAAATATTAGGATTATCCTCAACCACACATCTTCATCTCAAGATGGATGGTTTAGGTTGATCCTAACTAGTCTCAAAAATTTATAAATAGAGAGGCCATGAATATAATTTCTAAGCTATTTTGGTGTAAGGTTATTATGCTCAAATATCTTCAAAGATTGAACATTGAAAATTTATAATGCTAAATTATTTTCACAAATCTTCATTTGTAGGCTAGTTTAGTGATTCCACATCAAGAGCCTAGGTTTTATGGAGTGTTCTTGAGGCATTTGAGGAGCTTACCACCATTCTAAACAAAGACAAGGATGATTGATCAAGGGAAAACATGTTTTTAAGCCACATAGGTATGGTGAATCCATTTGGGAAGGTAATATGGTGATTGCTTTCATTCATTTGTTTCTTGATATCCTTTGTAATTATCATAAGAATAGATAGGCTTGGTTAGTTAGTTCTTTATGCATGTTTCATTGTTTATGGAATAATGATTGACTAACTTGCTTTGTAATCATCTCTACAGATTGCAATAACTAGCATAAGAAAAAGATTTGAGATCCTGTGAGTGGCCTAACACTTATTATTATAATAAGGGTGGACACCTTTTTTGGTTTAGGAGTCATGGGGGTGATTTTACATGGCACCTTTTAGGTGGTGGTAGAGCCATGTGTTTTGTTGACACTTTCTTGGTGGTAGCTATCACAATGTTAGATGTGAAAGGCCTACTAGGTGGTAGAGGTAGTATTGGAGTTAACTTATCCTTTGGTTTCACTTAGATTGGTAATACCCCAACTAAAGTAGAGGGATATGGTCCCAAAATTGAAGGCAAAGTTGAGGGTGGAAGAGGGAAGGATCAGCGAGATCTAGGAAGCTTAACATTATTCCTTATTTCAGGCCATAGAACTCCAAATTGTGGTTGGAGAGTCAGATCTAATTTCACTTATGGATGAATTATATTAGAGACTGGGTGAATGCTTAAAGACCTAATCTACTTTAATGTGGTAGATGCCTACAAGGGTGTGGGATCTAATGTAGAAGGATAAGCTTTTGGTGATTTTGATGAAGAAGCTCTGACTTTGTCAAAGACCTTGGGGTAAAGGGTAGTGAGAGTATTAGTGGTAGAAGATGACACTTGTGTAGGATAAGGATTTTTAAGTCGGTCTCAAAATGCCACATGATCTAGCTTCATGGAGTCAAGAAATTCTATATTTCCTACTAACCATGAGAAGGGTTTAGATGAAGTTGATGTAGGCTTTATGGTTACTTCTTTAGAAGGATTAGGTGATTGAGAAAGAGGGAAATTGTTGGCCTTGTTACCTTGGGCCAAAGATGAGAAAGAGCAGCAATAGGGTCTTCTTAAATAGAGATGGGAGAAGCAGAATGATCTTTCATGGGTGGGGGAGAGGTAGGCAAAGAATATTCCTCAAGGGGGTATAGTAGAGGTATAATTGATCCCTCAACATGTGGGTGAGGAACATGTAAGATATGGTCCTCAAGTGGTAATAGGATAGGTAAAATGGGTACAAACGGAACTAACAATATAGGCTATTCTTATGGCAAAAGGAGAGGTAAAGGAGGCCCTTCTTCTCATGGGAGAGGAATGGGTAAAGTAGGCTCTTCTACTCGAGGAGGAAGAACAGGAAAAATAAGCTCCACCAATTATGGGGGAGGAGTAGATAAAATGTGGGTCTTCTATTGTGGGAGAGGTTGGACTGGAGGTAAAGGAAAGACCATATTAACCATATGGATATTATGATCACATGAGTTATCAGTCATGGTCTAAACAATATTTTGATTGGGTGAATGGTTAGGAAAAGGCTATTTGAACACATCCATATTTTGATTAGTAGGTGCATTAGGGTTATCCAAGATGAGATCACCCCTGTCAATCATGTATTTAAAAATGTTAATGAATGTTTTATAGTTATTAGAATTATGGCTTTTGACTTGATGGTAGCCACAAAAATCATCCTCCTTATACCAAGTAAGAATAGGATGGGAGGGATAAAACTATATAGGAGACTTAATTTGAGGAAGGGTTATGGCTCCCTGTTGTAATAGTTTTTCAAAAATGGAAGTGTATGACTCCCCAATGTGAGTGTATTGTCTTTGTTTGTATCATTATTGGAATTGCTTGGTCAGATTTTGTGAGGTCAAGGAATTAGGTTGGTTTGTGGTTGTGGAAGAATTTGATTTAATGACCACCACATTAGTGGAGCCTTTATATTTTTGGTTATAAGGATAAGGTTTAGAATAAGAGTCATTTGATTTGGAATTGACATTTTTAATACACAACTTGACTCTATCTTTGTCTATAGTTCAGATCTCAAGTTTATGCACCATTGTAAAGGCTTCATCAAATGTGTAGAAAGTTTTACTCCAAGTGTGGATGAAATGTGATTAACACATGCCCTCGAGAAGATATTAATAAGCTCAAGTTTGTGTAAAGAGAAGGAGATTTGATTAATTAAGCCTCTCTAGCGAGCGATAAAATTTGTGATAGACTTGTCATCAAATTGTTTAATAGAATAAAGATCCATAATAGAAACCTTTTTAGAAATGTGTATACATAAATGGTCTAGGAGTAATTATGCGAGTTGGGTAAATGAGAAAAGGGAGTGTCAGGTTATAGAGCTATATCAAGAAAGGGAAGCACCCAAAAGAGACATAGGGAAGGTGTGAAGTATTAATGCATCATCTTACCCTATTAAATAACAAACATGTCTAAATGCTCATAAATATTAATATAGGTCCTCTTTATTCTAGAAGTGAGTAAATTTGGGGAGTTCCCATAGGATTGGATAAGGGAGAATAGGCATAAAAGGATGGATGGGCTCATTACATATCTGATCATAAGATAACACATTATTTGAAATTGATACGAATGTCTCTAGATTAGACATCTTATCCATCAACATCTTAATAAGGTCTAGAGGAGGATTAGTTTGGGACATACCACCTAAGCTATAAGGAGCTTGATAAGAAGTAGATGTAGTGTATGATATGTCTTGTTGTGGTTATGTTGATGCAACATAAGGGTAGTGAGTCATAGGCTGGGGGAAAAAATGAAAGGGCCATATCATGTTGGGTTAGAGACCATGCTTTGGTTAAATGTTATTATTATAGCTTGGGCTATTAACATGGTTATACTGGGTGAAGGGTGAGTTTTAACTCATGTAATTATAGGTACAAGAGTAAATGGGATGGGCACCACCAAATTTTGAAATGGGGTTAGACTTGATTAATTTGCTTATGGTTGTGAAGGTAGGGAAGTCATGATAGGGGTTAGGTGGGACTAGGTAGTTGGTGATGCTAAAATTTGGGTATTATTTATGGTTGGGTTACTTGCCAAATAAGTGGTTTGAGTAACCATGGGGAACATAGTGGAGATAGCTGAAACTGAAGTTGTTTCCATCAAAGAAGTTGGCATACCATATAGTGGGTCACTCAAAGAATTGTAGGTTTGGCTCATGGCAAGATAATGCTAAACGGCTACCACATTATGATCAAGAAATCTAGAGAAATCTTGATCTCCCTCAAGTATAATAAGAATTTGGTTAGGGATAGGAGTATGCTTTGTATTTTAAATATGCTCCTTGTTAGAATCAACAACAAGAGGGGAAGGTAGAAGTGGTTGCCAGCTTGCATAATCAACAAGAATTTTGGCTTGGCTTCACATAAATACCATATAAGAAGAAGTATAAATAATCTTAAAACTCTGTATTAGTGAAAAAGTGTGGAAAAACCAAGTTTGGTTGTAGGTTGGTAGGTTTTTTTAGCTTGTTATTTTGAGAAAACTAAAAATAACCAAATTACATAGTCATCGATGTTGATCACTTGACCAATGTCAGAAGGTTAAAGTCTACTGACATCGATGGATTTAACTGATGTATGTTACTATGGAGTCCTAAGGGATGAAAAATACAATGTTTTAGAAACCCAAAGGTAAAATTTAGGGAAAATAGAGGATGTAAGAGGTATGTATAAGGAGGATGAGCACTCAAAAAACTTGATATAATAGGTTATACAACTTGAGTATTATGAATAATGTTGATTTTGTAAATCAATGGAAAAACATTCTTACCAACTCAAAAATATAGAAGGCAATCAAAAAGAAAATACAACCACTAATTATTAACTCCTAGAGATTAATTTTAGTCTCGTGTTATCTTATACCTTAATCAGATAGTGAGATGAGAGTTTGGTTACTGAAGGTACTAGAAAACAATCTAGAGCTAGTTTTAAGTTAGTTTTGGTACTCAAGAAGAAATCTATGTTAGACCAGGTATGTGGCTTATTATAGAGCTTACTACCTACACTTTATGGACCTAAATCCAAGCCAAGATGATTAGCTATAATATACCTTATGTCTAGAGTTTATACTCCACTAGAGAATGGAGTAGGTTCTCCCCTTGGTGGTGAAACCCAAGTAGGATAGCTAGGTAGGGTAAGATGATCCACTAGGTGATGAAATATCAATGGGCCTTATCTTAGGTAAGTTTATATGTTTTATTTTATGAATTTGATCTGGTAGTGTAACATAGGTGTGCTATGATTCATTCATAATACTTGTAATTAACTAGGTGAGCTAAATATGTAGTAAGCAAACAATGAAGTGCAATGAGTTTTAAACCCAAATCTGAAGTGTTTTGATTCAAATGAAAACAATGATGAAATAGGAGAGGATAATGAATTTCACTATCATAATGTGCATGCAAGAAATAGATAAATAAGAGATTCTTTTTAACTTGTAATAAAAATGATAAGTTTCTTTTAGAGGCAAAAGAAAGAGAAGAGTGGCAAGGAAGAAGAAATTTTAGTTTATTGCCTTTAAATAGAAAATAAAATGTTGATTTTTTTTTTGAGGAAAAAGAGAGGGAGAAAGTGCAAGGAATGAAATTTTCACTATAATTCACCTATATGAATGCTTAAAATGAGGAATGAACCAAAGAAAACTCTAGGGTCCCATCAGGCATGCTAGAAATGTTTCACCAAATTTTGAATCTATTTGATGTTTAAGGAGAAATAGAGATGAAGGGTAGGGCTTAGAGATTAGAGAGAACCCAAATTGGTTGTATGTCATATCTAAATATTGTTGAGAACTCCTCTTTGGCTAGGGAGGAATACCTATGAATAAGAAAGCACTACCACCAAAAATATTTGTTAGTAGATATATGAGTGGGCTGCCAAGCTACGTGCTTTTTCTTAGAAGTGTCAAACTTCCTCAGGGATGACAGTCCACTTTTTGAAACAAAATGGTAATAAATGACAAAATAAAAGAGAGATTAAGAGAGAGATATTCATACCATTCTTACATTCTGAGTGTAGTAGAGAGTGACATAGTGCAGGTAATATGAGTTATTTATATTTTTACAAGTTGTTTAGGTAGGCCTAGAGAGGTTAGTGGAAATACACAGTTGTCAATGTCTGTTAGGCTACTGATGTCAATAAAGAAATATGATTGATTTCAATTATGTGATCGATGTTATTAGGGTTAGTAGGTTCTTAATAAGTTGCAAGAGACTTTTCTAAGTTGGGAGGTAGATGGTGGTCAGGTTTGTGAGGTTGGTAAGAGTCATAAGGGAGTGGGTAAGACTCAAGTGGGTCTAGATAGAGGGTTGGTATGTTTGAAGTAGAGGGAATCAAGTAGAGTTTTATAACTCCTTCATAGGGAGATTCGAGATGTACATAAAATGATAAATAGTATAACATAAATTAATTGTAAAATGACTATTTAAAGGGATTACAAAACATAGAAATATACTTAGCTGGTGAAATGGATGAATCATGAGTGCTAAATAGATGGCTCTGATAAGGCATGTTGAAGTAATAAATGAACAAAAAAGACAAGCGTGTGCTATTGATTTAGAATAATCCAAGATCTATGTAGTATATCAATCCCTAATCTAGACTGATTTGTGTAGAGTAATAGTAATCTTGGATGTAGAAAGTTGAATGCTAAAGCCTGTACATGAATGATTAATTTTTTTATTTTTGCTGACCCAAATATTAGCTTGAAATTTAGCTTAATTAATTGACATCGATGATCCTACCGACGTCGGCTGAGGGTTGATCGACGTTAGTGGCATGAGAATAGGTAAAAGGGCTATTTTAGCATTTTTTTTCCCTTCTCTTGTCAAGTGTGGTGTCTGTTATAAAATGGTATAAATGCGAGGTTAATAAAAATGTAGTTATTTGAGAATTTATGTTAGGGGTGAGAACAAGTCATGGGTATTTAGGATTAGGGGACTAAGTCTTGAGGTGACTCATAGGGTAAAAATTAGTCTTAGGATGAGGTGGCCAAGTAAGGTGGCATAAGTAGTTTTTAATTAACTTAATTAAATATTTTTAAATTAATTAAATGTGTGAGGGGTGAAAATATGGGTTAGAAAGACTAATTATTAAAAGGGGATCAAGGGGGGTCTTGACACAAGGAGTTACACACGTGCGTGACATAATTTTGGTGTCTACACATGTATGTAGTAAAATTATTAAAACAATTCTATTTTTACAATTCAAAATTAAAAGTTAATATATACCTCTATCAACACCTATAAAGAGGACATTATAGAAATAATGCCTATGTCTATCTCAGCTTGCAATGATGGAGGAGTGTCTACTTGAGCCATCAATTGAATGTAAATAAGGTCTCACTTTTTTATAAATTATCAAAGATATATATGGCAAGTTTTTCTCATTTAGTAAACCAAGAGTGTATTTAATAGTACCATACTTGAATTTTGAGATATTTGATAGATAAATTTAACTTAAAATTACAAGGCAAATATACATAGACTAAATGTACATACAGCATAAGATTAACTAAAAACAATTACCTCTATATAAGTAAAATGTGTCATCCTAACAGAGACACATGTAGTAGTGGATGGGCCAGCAACTAGATTCAAAAATGTAAACAATGATGCATCAAATCAAATGTTACAAATGTTTATTATGACAATGAAGGTGTTATCGACTCCTATGACATAAAAATGACATATATATTATTCAATTTATATATAAATTAGTTTTTAGCTAAATTAAATTTGTAAATATAACTTAAATTTAATATCACATTTATATAAAATATACATGCATCTATGTAGCGATTGATGTTTGCACACTAAATGTGCATGCCAAAAACTCATCACTCATAAGTATATTATCCAAGCCCTCTAAACTATTAGTGACATTGTCATCAGAGTATCTAGTATACATAGCTCCATAATAACTACAAGAATGGGGTCATGTATGCACACTAGGTGGCATATCTCTAGTATTGATCTATGAGAGCCTACTCATATGTTAAACGAGTATATCAATAAGTGAAATAAGTACCTGTAAAGTGTCGATATCCATAAATTACTAAACTATAGAGGGAATATCAATCTCAAGTTTATTTTAGATATATATTCTTGAAGTATAATTAGGCACATGATGTGTACCTGGTCGGCCATGTGTAGAGCTTTTCCATCTACCTTTAAACTCACTATAATCAAAATAATTCATAATCTCATTAAGGATAAAATCATAGTAGAGTTTTCTCAAAAAATACAATGGAACATCATGGTTGTTACATGGTGGATAATCAAACACCATCCACCATCAATCCAAAAAATTGGTTGTGATTAAACTATGTTGGCAATAATGGATTGGAAAATGTTTAGCAACTACCCGAAATGGTGCATTGGTGGTTGGGTCAATAAATAAGGCACAAATGGAGGATTTCGATATGTCTTTGTTCTTAACCTCAAGTGTTGACAATTTTTCAACATAATAAGTGATACAACTATCTTGATATGAAGCCCATATTTTAATTTGACTTGTTATGGAGTCAATTTTACCTAATAATGTCTCTATAGAATTGGCTAGATAGGTGCGGTGGGTGTTGGTGGAAGTGGGATCCCTCATTCTCCCAATTAATTCTTTAATTTTATTTTTATTTTCTCCAATGTGGTCAACTAGACTCTCTTGACTACCTAGGGGATTTTATGGAATGTAGGAGGGTTAGGTGGAGGGTTAAGAGGAGGAATAGGAGGGTTATGATTATTGGGTAGAATAACAAAAGGGTTAGCAGGATGGACTATTCAAAACAAATAAATTAAGAATTAAACAAATAAAATAAAAAAAAGATATTGAAATTTAGGGTTAACAAGTGCATATTTTTAGCACTTACCTCTTCTACATGGTGGACTCATCAATTACTAGCTTCTTGGGATGAATTCTGGCAAGGTTTAGATTCACTAACCCAAAACATGATCACATAATTGAAATATGTAGGAAAGAAAGAAAGCTCAAATGCAAAAAGAGAAATTTTGAATTAGGGTTTCAATTTTTATTTTTTTAGTTACAAAGGGAATGTGATCAAATTATTAATATGATCACGTTATTTAAAACAATAACACAATCGGGTTATTATTTTAAATAATATGATCATGTTATTTAAAATAATAATGTGATCATGTTATGGATTGGTAATTACCGATCCATAATTTAAATAACATGATCATGTTAATTAAATAACATGATCACTTTTTTTAATAATGTAATCATGTTATGTAAAATGTACACAAAATTATCCTCTAAATCTATGCACTTACCTTACTCGACTAAATAATCCCCCAAACTTATGTTATAGAATATTGGCTAGAATGTGGATGTTCACATTACTCTTATCTTGTTTAGAGTGGGCATGTTCCCATTATACACAAGATTAGAATAGTGTCAACTATTAGAAATATTTATTTTTTATAGAGTGGGATCAACTGATAGAATTGTTAATTTATTTTGTAAAAACATGCATAAGCCCATTTTGAACAAGATATATAATATCACCTTTGTTTAATTAAAATTCATTGTTAGGACCAAATACAATACTATAAATTTATCATAATAGACACATCCCATCCTCATGCATATACATTTAAGGTCTTATTCTCCATGGGATATTGCTAGGTACAATCAATTATATCATGAATGGCATATATAATTATCTGATGTTGCAATATCATCATAAGGTTTCAAGGTGTATTATTATGTCAAGTACTTCACTGAAGGATCCCCTCAATCTTGTGTTAGAGAATATTGGTTACAATGTGTATGTTCATATTATTATTATCTTGTTTATAATGGGCATGTACCCATTCCACATAAGATTGGAATACTATAAATTACAAAAATATTTATCTTGTGTGAAATGGGATTGACAAAAGCAGGCACAAGCCCATTTTAATCAAGATATAAAATATCATCTTCATTTTTTTACAACGCATTATTAAGACCAAATAAAATAATAAAAATTTAATATCAACAAACACATCTCATCCTTGTGCATAAACATTTTAGTTCTAATTCTCCATGGGATGCCACTAGGTACAATTGATTATACAACAAATGACATATGTAGTTATTTGGTGTCATGGTACCTTCTTAAGGTTATGTGGAATACTTTTATGTTTAATACTCTATTGAAGAATCCACCAAGAATGTGTTATATAATATTGGTTAGAATGTGGATGTTCATTTATTATCTTGTTTAGAATGGGCTTGTGCCTAATCTACACAAGATTGAAATATTATCAACTGCCAAAAATATTTATTCTTGTGTAGAATGGGATTAATTTATAAAATTCTTAATGTATTATGTGAAATTAGGCACAATCCCATTCTAATCAAGATATAAAATATCATCTCCATTTAGTTACAATAAATTATCAAGACCAAATATAATAATATAAATTTAATATCAATATACACATCTCATCCTCATGCATATACATTTCAAGTCTAATTATCCATGGGATGCCACTATGTACAATCAATTATGCCACAAATAACATATGTATCTATTTGATACTGTAGAACTATTGTTAAGTTAAGTGAAATAATTTTATATTCAATACTCCACTATATAATCTCCCAAGCTTATGTTATAGAATGTGCATAGTTGATATAATTATTAATCTCTTGTTTAGAATGGGCATGTGACCATTCTACATAAGGTAAGATATTGGATTAATTGTAATAGGCCAGTATTATCTTGATGTCATGTAAAATATTTTAAATTAGTATGATAATTTATCCTCTGCTTTGTATGCTTCTACAGCATTTACTTCATCCCATATCTTCAAGTAGTGTTTAAACTTGTGCTACAATGCTAAAAAATCAAAAAGTGTGTCTACATAATTGGTCATGTCATTCATGTAGGAATTTTGTGTTCTCTAACAACTCAAAGTTTCCTTAGTCATTGTGAATCTCATATTCACAATTTGCATGAGATATCAAGGAATCAATGTTATCAAATCACACTTTGAAAACTAATTATATTTCTTTAAATTCATTATCTGTAAGAACTAAATACATTAAGTTTCCAATTCATGTTAATTAATGGTAATAACATCTTTTTCACCATTCCATATCTACTTTCGCTTCTTAGTATGATAAATTTCCTCTTTGTTTTGTGTTTAGAGTTATCATTTGTGTCTTTATGTTTAATTTTTTGGATTATAGATACATGGATATATTTCATTAATCCACCATGACTATAATCTACCCTTTGTACTCAAATCTCTTTATCTAGGGCTTAGTGGGATTATGACACCTGGTGTAATCTTAACAATCTACTTGCCTAGGTAAAATTTTATCATTTGTTATGTTGATGATGAGTTGGTATAATTGTGACACATGGATAAATATTTCTACTCTGTAGGATTATTAAACTCTTGCTTTATTTGTTACTTATGTTAGACTGTTGGTTCCCATGATGACAACATGAGGTTAGCATTTACTACTCCACTTTCCTATAGGATTATACAATATAAGTATGCTGAAATAACATGGGTTAATGGGATGATGACATGTGGATAAATTGTTTTGTTCTAATTTTTTTGAGGAATTCATGATGTGTCTTCACCCCCTAAGCTCTAGGTTTTCTAGATGGTCATACTTAGCACAATCCCTATGACCTAGAGGATAGTAAAAGTAATGTGTATAAGACAAAACCAAAAAAAGAATAAATTATAACATAAATTGTGATCCCATTTAATCAATTAAACCCATAAATTCAACTTAGATAAATTATTCTAAATGAACATCAAAGGTGATAAATAAATCATGAACAATGCCCAAGCTTTGATTTTATTTATTTTGGATATTTAAAACATAAATTAGACTTTAAAAACAACCTTAAACTTATGAATACTATATCAATATTGGAATTCCTAAGGTTGATATGTACCATGAAATGATAATTTTTATCAATAATGTGTCCCTATTTGAATTTTGAAAATTGGGTTGTGTTGGGGCTTAACACAAACAAGTCTCATCCTCACTCTTATAAATTTTAGGTCTAATTATTTATGGGATGCTACCAGGTAAAATTGATTATAAATTAAATTACATATGTAGCTATCTCATACCACAATATTGTCATAAGGTTATGTGATATACTTATATATTCATTACTCTACTAAAGAATCCCCCTGAACTTGTGTTACCCAATATGCATATTTGAAAAAAAAACTAATATATTGAGAATAATGGCCATATGCCCATTGTACACAAGGTAAGAATATTATCTTGTTTATAAGAGACCAATATTCTTATCTTATGTCATGTATAATATTCTACAAAAAATTGATATGAATATTATAAACTACCAAAATGTGGACGTTCATACATTTCTTTTTCTTGTTCAGAATGGGCATGTGCCCATTCTTCACAAGATAGGAATATTATCATTTATCAAATATATTTATCTTGTATGGAATGAGATTAATTGACATTATTATATATCTTTATCTTATTTTAAAAAATTTACACATCAAGACCAATTGAAAAATAATCCTCAAAATTTCATATTAATATTAATAGCCAAAATTCTCCACCCTTTAGAATTGAGAGGATACAAATTATATATAATCTTGGGATGGGGCACCTCATCTCTCAAGAAAAGTATAAATTTAAACTATCTAATAATAGATTGTATGCAAAAATTTATGCATGGCATGCATGTTTACAATGTGATTATAAATAATACATTTTAAAAATATAATTCTAGCAAATAACAAGGTCCAAAATAGACTTCTATTACAACTACAACATGTACTTATATCAAAATATACCTATGATTTAGTAGCACTTAGAGGTGAAACTTGCATGCTTGATGAAGTTGTTAAGGCTATAATTATAACTCAATTGACAACTACTAGTATAGACACACCAACTGGAGTTTTGATAGAAATTGCCACCAATGTAGTTGTGGTGGTGAATGTGTGAAGTGGCACATAATCTTTCCCCATCTATGTTTTATAATAATGTATACTTTAGGGACTAAGATTGAGTACCTTGAGTATCTACTAGTCATGCCCCACTATTAAAGTTAATTATTTTTTAGCCTTCATTTGTGAATATAAGGCATGGTTGGCTTGGAAGTCAATATTGATAGTTTCAAAATCAAGAAAAGACCTTTTGAACAACTATGGAAGCTTATCCATCAACTTTGTGTGTGTGGTAAATAAAACTCTAACCTACACATAGAGTGTATTTATCCTTATAACCTTGTCTTTGTCAAAATTATCCAATTTCATGATCTCTTCATTAGTTATATAAATAATTCCCTCAATTTATGTTCAAAATCTATCCACTACAGCTTAAATGAGGTTCTAAAAAATGGGCTTAGAAACTAAATATAGACACATAATATTTTTAAACTTTATCATTTACCAATGCTTTATTTCTTATAGGAAGCCATTGAGTCTCAACCTCTCTAATTAAACACCTTAAGGGTAAACCAAGAAAGGGGTGGTTAGGCATTTGGTGTTCCACAAGATTGTTGTTCTCTATACCTCCACCTAAAACCAATAAAAACTGATCATGTACATTTACCTAAGATTTGACACCTTACACTCTTATACACATAATTCACCACCTCAAATAACCCCTAATAAATCCAAAACCCATTTTACCACATTTATAAACACATTTGATTGGGTTAGCTTAGTTCTAGGAATTGAGCACATTCTGCACTAAGTCAACCCCATTGACTTAGTCTGAGATATAACTACTCTAAATTATTAATGAACTAGGTCAATTAGGTTGACTGCATCATCTAAAATTTTAGAAGGGTTTAGGGTCAAATTAGGCTATATATACACATCCTTCACCCCATTCATAATAGAGAGAAACATTAATTTATGTTTCTTTATCTACTTGTCTACCATTCTACTTGAGGAGTCACTATTTAGGGTTTTATACTTCTTGGAGAAGAATGTTGTCTTGTGGAAGTGTCTTAGATACATAAGAAAAATATTTTAGCCTAGAAATGACCTATATTTGTGATCCTTACAAATGAAAATAACCTCTTGCAAAGCACCATTAGCCAAGGGAGATATTGAGACTTAATAGGTTCTTCTTCAAGGTAAGTATTCCTAACTCTTACTCTTATTTTGTTAGTAGATAGGTTTGCATTTATAAAGGCTAATGAATGTATTATCTCTCCTTACTTAATATTACATATATATTAACTTGAGTAGAATTAATATTTGCATGTTTATCCCCCATTTGTGCCACAAGCTTTGGTAAGAACTAGATTATATTTAATTTACTTTGTTATTGTATTAAAATATCAAGACCTAGCTAGGGTTATTATGTGGTGTTACTTGACTAGAGGATTTTTAACCCTCTCTAGTCATTTCTATGATAATATATCCTTTATGTAGGTTTAAAAGATCCATATTGATCATGACCCTAATTATTAAATTATTATTAGAGATAGAGTTAGCTAATTTATCTTCTCTAAGATAGGATTGATTTTTTAATCAACTTCACTTTCACTTGCATACATTCTAGTGAACCCATCTTGAACTAAACCTTATAGGTTTTCAACTGACATTTTCATATTATTGGATCAACTCTATCAACATAGTATAATAATTTCTTTGTAAGTCTCAATACTCAGTCAATCTAATCAACTTAGTTTAGTTCTATGTGTAGGTATTTCTCTCTTATAGATAACTAGATTGATTTGATCGACTCAGTTATTATTTGTAGGTCATCTTATAATTCATCGATCTGATGGACAAATTTAGGACATCATATTATAGTTTTTTCAATTGAGGCAAACTTGTTGATCTTTTTCAGATCTCTATGATTAAATTTTTCCCTTAGACTACTAGATTGATCTTATTGATTTAGTTCTTCATCCTATTTTTCAAATTTTATAACTTTTGTCTAGAATACTAGATCGATCCTATCGACATAGTTATTTTTACTATTTTTAATTATTAAATCTATGTAAACTCAATCAACTGGTTTAAATTTGTTTTAACATCTTATTTTGTAGGTTTAATCCCTCATCTAGACAACACAACTTAAAAATAATAATTTAGTAGATACAATACATTGCTAAAATCAATAAAAATTTGATAAAAAAATTTAGTTTCATTATAATCATCTTAGTAATTTCTTTTTGAATTAAATTATAGTTCTATTTTTATAGTTTTGTAGTCATGTAAAAACTTTCACCTTATAGTAAACTAATTCTACTAGATCAACTTAGTTTTGTAGCTACTTTTCCCAAGGGAACACATTCAACTTGCTTGACTACATTTCTCTAGACTATCTTATAATAGACACAACCAACCTGATCAAATATCTCTTGTACTATTTACATACTTGTTCAATCTAATCAACCTAGTACTATGTATTTTTTATACAAAAGTAATTAACTCACATTTGTATTAATTAATTCAACTTTTATTTATATAGATACTTTATTAAATAAGTGTAGATAGTATAACTAGCAAGGTTAATTTACCAAATTAGTCACTATATTATTTAAGACACTATCAAATCACAAAATATCAAATAAGCATTCAAACACTTCTACTTAGGTTTACCTACTTGGATTTAACCACCAATGGGGAAGTCAACTCAGATTTATAGCTAAGTATATGTATGTGTTTTATGGTGTATATTGTTAAAGCACCTAACACCCTCATCACTATGGTATTATGAAGTGAGGGAGTATGCCCCAATACCAAAATAGTACCATCACCGATACATATCCCTTTCAGCCTCAACATACATGAAACTAGATTTAGCATACCTATTTTAGTTCCTTTATAATTCCAAATGCCTTGTCACTTTTTAAAAAACATAATCTAATTTAAAACACATATGAATGTTTGCTCTTTATATTGTCATTTAAATTTTAGTATTATATTTTGTATTACAAAACTTGTATTATCCAACATTGATACAAGGTTTGTGTTGTGTGTTGAAACTAAATCCACTTAATCAACCTAGTTGCCTTTGTGTTTAGCTTGTTTCTATATAAAAATTTAGACTCACTCATAAAAATTTATAACATTCAAAATTTTTCCTACCTACCAAACATAGTCAACTTAGTCTCTTACAAGCTAGTATGTTTGTCTTCCTATAGAAAATAGTTGACTTAGTTTATTCAATCAAATCATTATCTTATATACTACCTTATTTATCTTCCTATAGAACATAGTCAATTCAGTCTCTTATATAAATCTACTATTTGACGTCCCAAATAATGTATTTGACCCATTTGACTTTGTTCTTTATCATCTACTCTATTTACCTATTTATATAACATAGTTGATCCATTTAACCTAGTGTAATAACTAATTTTTTCTCTTTTTTAGTAAGTGTATAGATTCCCCATTATGGCATGGAACATTTTTATGATAATCTCATAGACCAAAATCAAACTAACATGATGAACTTTACCAATCCTAATAAATATACTAAACCAACCTTTTTGGTAACCAAACAAATCAAAGTACTATCATGTCACCACTAGAACTACCAACTATGGGACTCCTCCCTCTTTTTCATCACTTAATACCTTATTTATACAAAATGGTAGAAGATGAAAATTATTTTTAATACATGTTTTAAATGATTATTTTCATAAATTAAAATATTGAATATAGAGGTAAGGATCCTTCAATTATATATAACTTCATGATGGGACCTCATTTTAAAGATCCCCATTCATCTTCACCTAGATTTTCCATGGGGTTTAGGGAAAGTCAATCAACAATTTCCTCCACTCCTTTACCCTCTATAATATCTTATTTTAACACTATTATGTTATCCTCCATGTTTTCTTTCACCTTCATTCCAAGTATCTCTACTAACATGGTTAGTGTATATTTTAGTGGACCTAACCCAAACATAGACACTAATATCTAATTTCATTTACCAAATAATGGATCTATTATAGCTAGTACTTCTCATGTTACTATAGCTTCCCATGTCACTACCACTTCTAATTCCACTAATGCATCTCATACTACTAGTGACTCATAATTTCTTAACCCCTCATAACACATTAATGCATCTAAAGTTAGTTCTAATATTCAAAATAATGCTCAAACTAATCAAATACTATTACAAACTCTCAACCAAATGGCTACTTATAAAACCAATAATGCAAACTAAATGATGCAGATGCAAAACCACTTATTGCATCTCCAAAATCAAACTCAACATACTCAATGGGTATCACCAAATCATAATGCCCCCCATCTCTCCTAAGTGACACATGCAATAATTTGATACTTTAAACCCCACTTTTTAATAAAATTACTAAACATTTATAAAAATAACCATTGTTACCTCAAATTACAAAAATAGACATATGAGGTATAATTACCATTATCACTTATAATGGATCTATGGATCTTACCTTGCACTTATTTTTTTTTTGAAAACCTAAATAATGTAATGAAAGTACTTAAATGTTCAAAAAAGATGATTTTATATCACACAAAATAAGCAAAAATGAGAGACCACACAACAATCATTGATAACAGAGCAGAATACTAGATATTATATCAAGGCCACTTCGAGGGGGAAACCTGCACAACAATACACTAAGAGTAGAATACTTAACATGATGATAAAAAAATATCCACTACCTCCTATACATAGTCTACTTAGACATGATTATTCCATAGGTTAACCTAACTAAGAACATAGAGAAATATAATAAGAATATAAAAGAGGTATGTAAGCCAAAAGTTAGCCACACATATCCCAAGACACACCAAAGTTTAAGGTGAAGCATAACCCTTCCATTAAAGATAAAATTATAATCAATGTTGAGTCAACTCTAGATGTTACTGTACAAAGGATTCATCCTCCCAAATAGCATCTTCATAGGGTAGATTCTTCCATTTGATTAGGTACTCCTTTATTGCTCAAGACCACAAATGCTTAGTGCACATTTGAAAGATCACCTTAGGATATAAAATAACTCTTTCTTCCTCATCCAATTTTGATAAATTATTTTAGGTAGCATCTTTGTGTCTAATGACTTTATTCAGGCATGATACATGAAATACTAGATGTATGCAAGTAGAGGAAGGAAACTCTAACTTGTAGGCCACACTAGAAATTTATTTCAAGATGTGATAAGGCCCATAATACTTAGGGGATAACTTGTTATCCTTTTTCTATTGATTCAAGGACATCTAGTGATATGGTTATAAGAGAACAAAGACCTAATCACCAATGTCAAAGTCCCTCTCACTCCTATGTTGATCTACCTATTGTTTTATGTGATTCTGGGCCATGGCTAAATTTTCATGAAAACTAGTAAAGACATCCTATTGATGGTGAATATGCTCTTTAACTACACAAACCTTAGGATGGACCTTCAAGGTTAAAGTGATGAATGGTGGGTGTTATCCTTCTATACATTTGTTGACTACCTTAGTTTGTCCATCTGATTGAGGATGATAGGATGAACTATGAGCCAACTAGCTACCCAAACATGAAAATAACTCGGTCTAAAAATTACTAGTGATGATGGGATCTCTATCATTGACAATGATCTTAGGGGTACCATGAAATTTTTGAACTATATTTAAAAAAGTAGAAGCTACTATACTAGCAAAAAATGGTTGTGATAAAGATAAAAAATGATCATACTTACTAAGATGATCTACCATAACCATGATAACATTTTGACCATCAAATCTTGATAACCCTATAATGAAATCCATAGATACCTCTTACCAACATTGACTAGGGACGGATAAAGGCTAAAAAATACCTAGGGTTTTGATGGTTTCTCCTTTATTTTGTTAATAGATCATACATTTAGTCACATATTTTTGGACATCCCCCTTGAGTCCTTCCCAAAAAAAATCTTGTTTGATTCTATGATAGATTTTCAAAAATCCTGAATGACCCCCAATTAGAGTTGCATGAAGTTATTTAAGTATTTTTTGTTTAAAAATAGAATTCTTACATAGGTATAATTTATCTTTATACCATAATGCATCACCCTTCCATGTGAATTTTTCAATTCCACCAAAATCTTACTGAATATTTTGAATCAAATCATGGGTATCACTATCCTTATCTCATTATGAGCATGCTTCCTCTAGCCAATCTATTTATAGAATGGTCATAACATATAGCAATGCCTCAATTGATTCATCCTTACTAGATAGTATATTTACCACTACATTGTCCTTGCCTTTTTTGTAAATTATTTCAAAGTCATAGCCTAACATCTTAGTTACCCATTTCTATTGTTCTTTAGATGATAACCTTTATTCCAAAAAATATTTGAGACTATCATGATTAGTATTTACCTAAAAGTGATGACCTATCAAATAAGACCCCCATTATTTTATTGCATACAAGATGGCCATCATTTCCTTCTCATAAATAGGATTGTGATTATTTTTACCCTTCAGTTGATGACTTTCAAATGCCAGTGGTCTACCTTATTTCATGAGTACATCACCCATATCATACCTAGATGCACCACATTCAACAATAAAAATCTTAGAAAAAATAGGAGTAGCCAATATTAGAGTGGTGCACATCACCAATTTCAATTATTCAAATTCCCTAGTTTCTATATCAGTCCACTTAAAAGAGTCTTTATTAAACAAAGATGTGAGTGGGGCTATAATACTACCATAATTTTTGACAAACCTATGATAGTAACCAATTAGCCCTAGAAATCATCTTAGTTGCTTGAGTGTCTTAGGATTCAGTGAGTCGACTATTGCATGGATTTTTTTAGGATCCACTTTTACTCCTGTATGTGAAACCAAATGACCCAAATAATCAACCTCAAAATATTCAAAAGCACATTTGGAAGGTTTAGCATACAACTGATGTTGTTCTAAAATTGAGAGTACCTATTTCACATGGTGCAAATGGTCTTCCCAATTTTTACTATAAATGAGGATATCATTAAAAAACACCAAAACAAATTTCCTCAAAAATAGCCTAAAAAAGTATTCATCAAACTCTAAAAGGTATATGGTGCATTTGTTAACCCAAAAGGAATAACCAAAAACTCATAATGGTCCTCATGAGTCTTGAAATCAATTTTCAGTATGTCTTCATCATCGATTTAGATTTGATGACACCAAGAATGTAGATCTAACTTGGTAAAATAAAGAGCACCATTTAATTCATCTAGAAAATCATCAATGATAGGAATAGGAAACTTATCTTTGATAGTGTACTTATGGAGTTCCTTGTAGTCATGGCACATCGTCCAAGTGTCATCTTTCTTTTGCACCATGACAATCAGCGAAGAATATTCACTTTGGCTATGGTAAACGATTCCCACATCTAAAATTTCTTGTACCATATTTTTAATTTAACTTTACTAAGCATAGGGATACCTATATGGCCTAATTTTGGGTGGTTTACTACCAAGAATAAGTTTGATATCATGATCATGCATGCAGCCATTTATTATCACAACCATAACACAACCCATTGGCTCACTTCTCCTCAATTTGTCAAGGTGTCAATCTGGTGGGTTGAGGATATGAAGGTGATGAAAAGGTCTGATCATGACCAATAGTGAAGGTTTTCTATTTGACCATCTCTTTTTCCTCGTACATGCATGCCCATGGGATAGTTTTTGATATAGATGATGGGTTAAACATCTAAACCTCCAATTGGATGTTATCTTTGAGACCACCTAAAAATAGATCAATTAAATTTTCTTCAGTGATGTCTTCCACCTGTAAGGATAAATTTTGAAACTGATGAATATAATCCTTCACAATTTTAATTTTCCATAGTTTGGATAATTAGCTAAATTAGTTCTCAAAGACATTATTTTTATAATGAGCCAACAACTCATCAGTGAAAATATACCATGTAACAAGAGAACCATTCTTTTTATTTTGAGTACACAACCAGCAATACCAAATGAACTGCTCAGGTTCTAGATACAAAGATGCCACTATCACCTTATGAGTACCAGGAGTTTGATGCTTATTAAATAAATTATCAATTTGGGTAATCTAAATGAGAGGATCCTTACCATAAAACATATCCATGTTCACTTTAGGTAGCATTAGTTTCACACTAGAATTGGAGTTGTTAGTGTTGAGAGGAGGAGGACCTGAATGATGAAGTGGAGGATTGTTTGACTGTAATTGAGATGAAAAAGTAGCCAATGAAGTAGTGATTTGATTTAATTGATTTTGAACCCCATTAATCTCTTTGTGCATACTTGAAACATTATTTTGAAATATAACAAATTCATCATGCTGCACCAAGCCTTTTATGTCAACTTGAAGTTGAGAAATCAATAGAAGTTCTAGATTCCATGTCATCAATAAGAATCTTAGGAGTTTCTTTCCCCCCTTTTCATCTTTGTGTAGAAGGACTGACCATATACAAACCCTAGGATGGGTTTTGCCTAAAAAAAAGTGTTCCAAGAGATGGTACCATTATGATTGCCTTGCTAAAATGAATTCAATGACTACTTTTATGAACTAGGGTAAAAATTTTGGGGCAAAAAGTGTACTGATAAAATATACCATTGTGATCATATCGTCAAGACAAATCCAATGACTATAATTGTGAAAATTTATAAAAAAAAATCCAATTTTTTTAATTATTTAAAAAAAAACTTTTTGAATAATATTACATTGACAAAAAAAATTAATTCTTCCTGGATTACAAGTTATGTTTTTTCACTCCTTCCCCTCATAGAATCACACCTTTCTAGATCCAAAAAAATAATGCCACATAAAACTTGCCCAAATCAAATATCTGATACCACTTATAATGAAATTAATTAAATGTTTACATAGGATGATTTTATATCACACAGAATAAGCAAATATGAAAGATCACATAGCAATAATTGACAACAGAGTAGAATACTAGATATTATAGCAAATCCACTTCAAGGGGGAAACCTCCACAATAATGAACTAAAAGTACAATACTTAACATGATGATCAAAGACTAACCATTACCTCCTATATATAATCTTCTTAGCCATGATTATTCCTTAGGTTGACCTAACTAATAACATAGAGAAATGTAACAAGAATATAGAGAAGATATGTAACCCATAAGTCAACCACACATATCCAAAAACATGCCAAAGGTTAAGGTGTAGCATATAACTATTGGGTTAAACTTAATCCCTTCATTGTGACTAAAATCTTGGCTAAAAATCTCCATAAAGATGTTCTAGATTGGTATAATCAACTAAAAACCAACTCCATCACTAGTTTAGAGGACTTGGTCATTGCATTTGTTCAATAATTCCAAACTAATGATATTTTCAAAAATAATTTATCCCATTTTATCAATTATAAACAAATAAAATTTGAAATGACATAAGTTTTCATTAAATGATGAAAAGTGTTATCTAATAAATTAGAGCATAATATGGTGGATGAGAACCTCTTCCACTTATTAACTAATTTTATTCATCCTAAAATACAATTCCACATTAGGACTATTTCTAGAAAATATTTGAAAGAGACCATTGACCAAGATAAATGCCAAGATTTACTTATACATCAATTTGAACCTTCCCAACCTCCAATAGGAACATGCATTCTTGTAAAATCTAAAAAATGATATTCAATAAATGATGGTGTTATAGATACTTATGACTCTATACACACCATCCAATCCATTACTCCAAACACTATAATAGAGCATGATCCTTCACTTCCACCTAATAATAAATTTCATCCTATTTCGTTATTACCTAAACAACATAATATAGATGTGTAAAAACCTATCTCCTTAGCATAAATTCAAAGGTGTCTTCCATGACTCTCACCATGAGCCCTTTACCCTACACATCTTATGAAACATTGGTATGATCCCAACAAATTTTATTGATTCCATGCAAGTTGGGGTCATTCTCATGAAACTTGTCACCAATTACAAAATATTGCTATGGACTTTCTCTTTAGACCTAACTTTGACCATGAATCACTTATATGCAAATGTCAAGAAGCCTATGAAATATCATTCAAGGCTCATGAAACCAAAAC
Source organism: Torreya grandis (assembly GCA_037957365.1). NCBI lineage: Eukaryota > Viridiplantae > Streptophyta > Pinopsida > Cupressales > Taxaceae > Torreya > Torreya grandis. The sequence continues at coordinate 908,318 of JARHVA010005569.1, read as the reverse complement.
TAAAAATGAATCCTTAAATCAAGATAATGATAATATAACTATCTATAAATATCTTGTTCTTAACCATCAAGATAACACCAACCAACCTACCCTTATAACCAATAACATGAAGAATACTATAGATCCTAACACCAATGATGATAATGTGGTCAACATAAATAATATGAGGAGAGTAGTTTCCTATATTGAACCATACTCAACCTCTAAACATAATAATTATCTAATTTTCTAGATTGTTTAAGATACTTACCCATCACATCTCATAGAATTAGGTCATGTGAAACCAACAAACACATAAGCATCACCTCAAACAATGCAAATCAACCATACTTCTCATACCATTGATACAAGTTATACTCCTCATCCAATTAAGATAGCTCAAGTAGATATCCCTCAAAATTCACATCAACCTTCTCCCATTAAAACACAATAAACTCTTAAAGAAACCACTATATCACCTAAGATAAATCAACCCAATACAAGAAAACCTAAACTATATATACCTTATTAAGAAAAAATTCACTACACATCAAAACCCTCTTAAATAGATTTATTACAACATTATGCACCTTAATCCAATAATCCTCTAATGGGTTATGATGAATGTGATCCTATTGTGGAAATTTTCCATCTTTCATCCCAAATTCCTTTCTTATAACTTATGAAAACTTACCCTCATCATCATAATTTCCTAATGAAAATATTATTTGTATGAACATACCTCATATTCCACTCATGGGAAAATTTTGACATTTTCTAGATCAGAAGATAACATTCTCTAATAGTGTAAACATATGCTTATCCACATTGATGAAATGGTAGACACTTCTCTTTCACTCAAATTTCCTATCCCTTCCATGATTCTTGATGAGATATTTCTTCATGCACATGAACCCACTCTTCATTAACATTCAAATAGGATATGTCCAAGTCAAACATGATTTAATCTATGAAGGATCAAGCACTTTTGTTTCCTCCCTTGATTATATTTTAAAATGTGGATATTCTAAATGTACTATTAAATCCACATAAAGTACATGTCAAGGATATGATATAAGACAAATGACTCCTCTAGGTTGTGTTTGGATTCCCATCACTATTCATTTTAAATTTATGATATTTAACTTTTCACTTTCCTATAATATATTACTATCTCAACCTTGGACACATCGCATGAGGATAGTTTCCTCATCTACATGTCAATGTGTTAAATTTTCCCATAATGGTGATGTGTATAAGATTCAAGGTGACACAAACACTTAGAATTTTAAATAATTTTGGGAATGAGGTGTGTTCAAAATACCTACCCTTGAACCTTTTTCTAGCTTTACATTTCATGAGTCACAATGTTTTAATTATCCCTCAACTCTACTTGAGGTTATCATGGTCATCTTAAATTAATAGGAAACATTCCTTCTAACCTCCTAGACTCAAATGATGATGAACCAAATGAGATAAGATTAAAGATAAAAAAATTAATCTCTCTCCTAATATCATTTCTTAATTAACTCATTCTCTCCAACCTTACTCCCATAAAAAACCTTCAAATGAACTACCAATTATCCTAATTAAAACTACACATTCTATTCGCCATGCTTCCTTATTTGATGAAATAGTTGACGCATGTACTATTGATTTATATACAATAGATTATGATGAAAAAAATTCCCTATATGATCCATTATTATCTAAATTCAATCATGCTAAAAATATAAAGTTTCTTATATATTGTTCTTATTTAGTGCAGTCTCTCAATTCTTTTTCTACCATTCCTTCTCTTATAGTACATGATATTAATTTTTCCTCTACTATTCATAGGTCAGAGATGGAATACAAACTTACTAAAAATCTAATCACTATTAAGCCTCTCAGGAGTATGTCTATGGACCATAACATTATAGGACATTACCATTTTGATAGATATCATGCTCCATCTAGTTTATTTCCTCTTGAGATGTTAGTCACTCTACGTTAACCTATTGTACAAACAACCATGCATACATATGAGCATAGTCTATATTTCACTCTAACTTATTCCTTTCTTGGTTATGGTCTTATATCATTACCTAATCTCAATCCTATACCATCATAATAGGTAGATTATCCCTATTGTGATATCCATAGAGTTGTTGGTAATTGGACCAAGGATTTTCATATACATTAGTAGTAACATGCATCTTCCTCTACTACTTCAACTAGTAGACCTTCACCATATATTATTAGACACATTTTTTCATTTCATATTACACCTAATAATTATTTTACTCATTTTTTATGTATCAAAAAATACATTGATACATTGTGTCCATCCATAACATAACCTAAATAAAAACTATACCACTTTCTAAGATACTTCCAGAGTATATCCCTAAATATGGGGAAGTATATTGCCTTCGACATTAGTGAAATACACACCATAACAATATATTTCAAGTACTTTAGTAGCATATTTGATATCATACATGACATATGCCTTCATTGTCTCAGCCTCCCTCTCCAATTCATTCGTGGATAAAGGATTCTCATTCCCCACCAGCTATATCTCCTCACATATTTTAAGACACTTGTTGCATTCCTAGCATTAAGAATCCCACACAGGAGGTGCCTCAGGAGCATAATCATTATTTTACCACACCTACATTTTTTATAGGGATGAAATGAAAGGAAATATTCTCATGACTTTTTGTGAAGATTGATGAGACTTTGGTTAATGTCATAATTTATCTACATAAGGATGTTTCAGATGTTATGGATGGTTTTTGTAGTGAGATTTATTAGTACTTGTGAACACATTATGGTGTTTTATCATATTATTTATCACATTATTATAGGATTTGAACTTGATTTATGATTATTTATATATTAGATATGTTTATTTTCATTTTCATCAGGTCTTATTTATCTACAACTTTATTTCATAATCTCTTATGGATTGTTTATATGTGGAAATTTATACTTATGGCTTATAATTATTTTCACATGGCTTCCTCTTTATCTATTTACTTTTAGGATTGCTTGTTATCTTGAATTCAAACAAAGATAGTTATTATTGTGACATGGTTATTAAACCCACTTCCCCATCATATCCTATCTTTATCATATGATCAATTAACAAGCATAATTATAATTGTATCACTATAAACACAAATCTCTTTTGATCTCAATCTATCCTATTTATTTCCCTACTCATAGTAAGCACACATATGATTGAGATTTGAGATCACATACTAGCTTATAAGAAAGCCAATTTTTTTAGTTAATCATCTTTCTATATATCTTTCTTCCTATAACCAAAACCCAAAACTTATATGTGTGTGTCACTTTTGTCATTCATGTCTGGTTATAAAAGGAAATGATTCAAAGGCAAAAATTAAAATTAAAAAGTTAAAATCACACCAAAAACATGATTCATAACATATATCATATCCCTAATCAAAGCTCAATCTCCATAATTGGCCACATAATAGAGTCGAGGTCCATTGGTGTGTCGTAGGACAATAGATTGGGATATGAGAATTCAAAATTATCTATATCTCTACCTAATTTTTCATACAGGTACCCAATATTCAAAATAGATTGATAGCTTTATAAGGGGGCTTGAGTAGCGGGGAACACATTGTGGGAAGGTAAGTCCATTTTACTTTTAATGCATATAGCCTTCATGGGTTGATACTTATACATAATTTGATAACCCAAGATTTATGTGGTTAGGATAATTTTTTAAAATTCCTTAATGTTTAAAGTCCTCTTGTTTTGACAAACTTAATTTTAATGTCTTGAATTAGATAAATAGTTTATCTACCTTGATTTTTCCTACATATCCTCCACCACCCATTCAATTCCCACCTTGATAGGTAAGTTTTATTCTAAATATATTTACACACATATATATTCCATCTTATTTACATTTTAAAACATTTTATAACTACTTTTTTTTAAAAATCTATATTTAGAACAAAACACAATGCTTGAGTGACTATGGATTATTCTCTTTACACCATTGCTTTAAATATCTATAATTTCCCTAGTTTCATTTAAAATTTAAAAAATTGTTATTATTCATTTTTGTAGACAATTGTGTATGTTTACATATTTATATACTTTTTTTATTATTGAGGGAGTTTGGGTTGTTACTTCTCACTCACCAATGTTATTTTTGATTCATGTACTATTTCCATTATTGAGTGAGTTTTGATTGTTATTTATCACTCATCAATGTTGTTTTACTTTTTATTTTCCATATTTATCTAAATTTTGGTTTGATAACTCCTTTTTACATTGATGTTAGACTTATCACACTACTTTACACATACTTTTTTATATTTAGTTTGTCACTTTTCTTACCTAAGGAATGCCTTTTATTTGATTTTATTGGTCATTTAGTAACCTTGGATTTTCATTTACCTGATATACTCTAGTTTTGGATTGGTCATTTTGGTAATAACTTATCATTTATGACCCTAGATTAACAAATTTATAAGTACATCAAGCCTACACATTTCATTTATTTTGATTTTCTTGATTTTTTTTTTCTCTCTTTAGTTTTGTATCCTTAGGGTTTATTCAAAGTAGTATTTGTTCTCTCCACAATCAACACTAAAAAAATAATAGACAACCATTCAACGATAAAGGTAAGTCAAGGTATGTATATATTACTTGTTAATTTCATTTATTTCCTTATTTATCATTTCAATTGTTTCTTTATATTTCAATTTATTTATCTCAATGTTGTTTGTTTCTATGTTATTTTCTCAAATCACCATCCCATCTTACAATTTCATGACATCTGATGAGCTTCAAGTGGGACATATGTATACACATAATATTTTTAAACTTTATCAATTAATCATGCTTTATCTCTTTCAAGAATGCATTGATTCTCAAAATTTATGAGTGCACACCTTAAAGGGTGGATTAAGAAAGGGGTGGGTAGGCATTTTGTGCTTCACAATATTTTTTCCCTACACCTCCACATAAAAACTTTACAAACCCATATTTTATGTTTCCCTAGGATTTGAAACCTCCCTTAAACTCTTCTCCAAAAAAATCATCACCTCAAATAACCCCTAACCAAGATAAAAAACCTTTTACCATCTTTCCAAACACACTTGATTAGGTTATCTTAGTTCTAGGAATTGAGCACTTTACAAGACTAAGTCGGCCCATCCAACTTAGTTTGAGACCTAATTGATCTGACTTCTTAACTAACTAGGTTTACTAGGCTAACTACGTCCACTAAAATTCTAGAAGGGTTTAGGATAAAATCAAGATATATATACACATCCTTCACCCCATTTATAGTAGAGAGAATCATTCATTTGCACTTTTTTAATTGCTTATCAACCATTATACTTGAGTCATTGAATAATGTTTTATACTTCTTAGAGAAGAAATTGCCTTGTGGAAGTGTCTTGGATGCATAGGATAAGTCTTGTATCCTTGAGATAACCTATATTTGTGATCCTTAAGAACCATAAAAACCTTTTATAAAGTACCATTGGCTAAGGTATGGATTAAAACTTGATGGGTTCATCTTCAAGGTAAGTATTCCTAACTCTTACTCTTCTTTTGTTAGTAAATAGATTTTCATGTCTAATGGCTAATGAATGTATTATCTCTCACTAATTAGGATTAAATTTACATTGAATTGAGTATATTTATTATTTTCATGTTTATTTTTTATGTTTATCCCCCATTTGTGCCACAAGATTTCATTAGCACTAGATTAGATTTACTTTTCTTTGTTATTGCATTGAAATATTAGGACATCACTTGAGTTATTATTTGGTGTTTCTTGATTAGAGGATTTAAAACCATCTCTATCCATGTCATATGATAATATATTACTTAGGTAGGTTTATCTTATCAATATTGGTCATGACCCCAATTATCAATATATTTCTAGCGATATAATTAGCTGATTTATTTTCTTCGATCTAGGATTGAGTGGTAGACTAGCTTCACTTTTGCTTCCATATACTAACTATCCAAAAGGATTGATCACATTAGTGACCCTTATGTCATTAAAATTTGAGACCACCTCTCTCTATTGAATTGTAAATTATTTCACTAAATTTAACATCTATCAATGCCAGTCAAGCAAGCCATCCCACTTAGTAGCCATATAATTTTGGGCCCATGCAGCCTCTAGTGTTATTATTAAGTTCAAATGGGCATATGCCTTATTTCCCATCACACGACTCAATAAGTGGAGTTTGTCATCCATAACCTTTATTTTATTAAATAATTTTAATATATCCCCCCATTTACATTGGTATGTATCCTTTATTGACCTTATTATTTGAATAATATCATACAAATTTTCAATTACACCCTATAAACTAGCTATAATTTATTTTAGATCTTGAATAGTTCTCCTCTCTCATGACCTTTTTATATATTATTCATAGATTTTGGACAAATAATTTATCATACCCCTAGTAGCATATACAAAATTGTATGGATTTTCCCTATATCAATCTAGGTCACAGGGGTTTGTTTTTATCTTTTTTGTCAAAGATAATTTATTTTTTCTTTGTTCTAATTCAAACTATCATCCATCTATATTCATAATTTTCCTCTTGACCTTCCTCAAGGTGTTTGCTTGTCTCTTAAAATGGAATTTTATCATTGGTTGATCAACAATAACTAGGTATTAGCTACCTACCTCATCTTATATATTTTCTTGAATCCATGAAGGGACATTTAATACAACATGTTTTTGATTATAATATGTGTTTGTAGGAGTAGAAGAAGAATATTTTCCTAGAAGATGCATTATTCTATGGGAAGGTGTACCTAATTTAAGGAAAGGAGGTATGTCCTTACTTCATCTAATGAGTTTATTCTGTGTAAGGGTATCAATGATATACTTAGTCTTCCCAACTAACTTATGTACTAAAATTGTAGGGGAATTTACCTGGGTAGCTTGGTCAATGGTAATACCCAAGTGTGTAGATAAACTAGGAGGTGTGGCCTATGTATTAAAAATGGAGGTAGATACCAGACTTTCAAAGTGCACTTTCTTTGATGTCAGAATATATTAGGGACCAACTCCACTAAAGAATGAGTATGTCACTAGGGTGCTAAATATATTTTTCATGTAATTGGTGAATGATGTGTACACATCATTAGTGGTAATATATATAATATAAGGACTCCTAATAGGCTGATTAGGGGGGAAGTCCAAATCATAAGAAACTAGACTATGGCCAACAAGTTTGGAATTATGGCTGCTTGGCACTTATTTATTAGGCTTAAATAATAAATATAATGAGTAATTCTTGTTACATTAGCTATATTAGTAGGCATTAAATAAGTCACCAAATAATGGGGAATTTGTGTACTTACTCTTTGGGTAGTTCTTGTTGTAATTATCACCATGACAATTTGAGATGGAGAGTACAGGGATGTGGTTAATGATGGCCCATATACTGAGGATTATAGTTTTGACTATGCCTCACATTCCATATATCCTTATTTATCAGATAAAAACTTGGTATCTATTGATCTAAATTTTTCTTGATTAACTTCCTCAAATTCCCCTAATACCTTAGTTCCTCTAGATAGATTCTCTTCTTCATTCATCCACTCATATTATTCATCCTCATTTATTGTTTATTAAAATAATTTTGTATCTTTAGTGTCTATTTAATACACCCATTATTTTTAATTTGACCATATTTTTTCCTCTTTATCACTATCATATACTTCAACAAAATTTAATCTCCATTGGCCCCTTCTTTTATCCTTTGTTTACACCTTCTGAGGTGAGATTGGAGGATTTTTGGGATTTGTCCTATAATTAAATGGTGGATTATCAATAATGGGGGATTTCCCTATAAGAGGTGAAGTGGGAGATGAATGGGTTATAGTGGTATTAGGTGGTAAGGAACTGGGAGTGACAATGACCAATGGGGGAATCATGGGAGATGAATATGATTGTCTAGGAGGAGAAACAACAAGACATTGAGAAAGGAAAGAAAGAAGACTTACTTATTTCACTATGTTTAGTGGATGTAGAGGTAACATAAAGAATAACATTTCTTCTACACTATGACTTGTACATCCCTCTACACTATTTGTATGTTGAGTATAAGCAGTTAATATTTAATGTGTAGGGAAACATTAGGCAACCTCATATATATATTTAACATTTACTTCCCTAGATGGGTTATCTTATTCTTGTATATTTGATTTTATTTTAGTAAATAACCCATGAATAGAAACCAATTATTCTCATTCAATCTTCTTAATGTCTTCTTCAGTAATTATAATATCATATTATATCCATTGGGATATAGTAATTGACTTGTTTGATTTGTGTATCCTTGTAGTGACTTTGGTATCATCCTCGACATTCATGAATATAATATCATGATTGTAATACTGGTGCACATAGTTTATTATTACCACCTTATCATATTTTTATGTGTTCCTTGACATTCCTCATAGGATCCTAATGTCTAAACGGTGCCCATTTCAGTCCATAATGTACTCTATTTTTTCCCATAGACTGAAAGTATTACCACCTTATATACTACATTCTATGAATGGTAAGATGGGTTAAGTATATAATTTCTTGCTTAGTATTCTATAACTAAACATCTATGCTATTGGATAATTGAGTGGTAATTTATTTCTTAGCCACTTTGTCCATAACAATTCATGGTAAATATAGGGGGTGTGCCTATGTGACTTGTATCTTCATTATGGTACACTCAAGATAGAACTAATAATTCCCCACTCTCTAAATAGTTCTCTTTATATGATATAATAATCTAGGCATGTTCTTACCATATATAGCTTAGTACACATAGGGTAAAATTAAAATGTCTTCATCAACCTTTATATTTGCTTCCTAAATTTGTGAACATGGAGGAAGTTAGACTCATCAAAAATATTATTATTTATAAACTCTATGGATGGTTACTAGGTTCTTCATAGGTTGAATATACTATTATAGTTATAAAATCTACTAAATAAGACATCATGTAGAACCTACCATCTGGTGAACTTCCTAGATTGGTAATTCAATGAATTAAATTGAAGTTGAATATCTCCCCAATCAAAATTATTTTGTTAGAAGTTAGGATAATATTCAATAATGGAACCTACACCTCATTGACATCATAAATGTTTTGGAAGCCATATATTATGTTTAATAGAGCCATATCAATCCTTACCCTCTGGTCTAAATGTATCTATGGGAATAAAATAAATAGGGCCTTGAATGACTAAGTTTCTTGGGTTTTTAGCCCATTATTTTAATTTTCTAGGGACATTGTTTGTTAGTATCCATGAATTAGCTATACCCTACCCATATTTCATACCTAGGAAAGGAAGCCTATAATACCTTTTGAAAGCATATACACTTATGTAGTCTACAGTAGTATGGCTAAGTAAAAAATGCAGTATCTTTCTAGAGCTTTTCCCATTGACAAATAAATCATATAGTAAGTCAATATAGGGCATTACCTTTGGCTCAGTTGTAGCATTATGTAGTTTGACTACATTTATTTTTATAAGGTTTTCTTTATATCGTTGTGTGAAAATAGAAATTTGTTATTATACCTTATATGGTTCCACAACATCAACTTCCTCCCAAATTATTGAATAGTGTTTGAAATCATGATTGAGAGTTGTTGAATAAAACATTGTATATTTATATTTATTTTGTTTAGTAATTGAATATGTAGAAGGAAAAGGAGTGTGAGATGAAGAGGCCATTAAAATTTAGTAAGGAATGCATTGTTTCTCTAAAAAAATTTCAACATCTTGGTCACTGTAGTTCTTGAATTCATAGTTCACACTTGGTAGCTGGGAGGTTATGTGATCAAATCAATTATTTTAAATCAAACTATATTAATTTTGACTCATTAGCTTTGATAATTGAATGCAGTAAGTTTCTAATTCATGTGAATTAATGGTAATAATATCTTTTTCTCCATTCCCTATTTACTTTTCTTATTTGCATTTTTATTTTATAATGCCAATTTCTATAGATTGTATTTCCATGTGTCTTTTCCTATTCCTATGTGCCTTTTTAGCTTAATATAGTAGATTTTCATTTTCACACATTTAGGCCTAACATCCATGTCTTTGTTATTTTCTTATTTGGCTAAGAGACATGTGGTTGCATATCATTACTCTACCTACATCTGGACTCTACCTATTGTACTTTATTCTCTTAGCTATAAGTTATTAAAATGATGTCATGTGGTAAGATCCCAATGATCGACTTACCTGGAGTGTAAAAGTCACCATCATACACTGATTCATCTGTAGATTAGTAGTATGATGACATATGGATTACTCATTATTTTTTTACCCTAAATCCTCATAAAATGAACTTTATTGACATCATATCTAGGTTAGTAGGATGATGGCATGTGGATGGATCTCACTATTTCAAAAAATGGTTAGGATCCATACATTATGAAAATATCTAAGAGTTCTAAGTTAGCAAGGTGATAACATCTAGTAGGATCCCAATGATCCACTTACTCAAGTGACTTGTGCTCAACACTTATTTTTTAAGCTATCAATATTGTGATATCTAGTAGATGAGATGAACCCAGAGGTGTCTCAATGAAAAAGGTGTAAAAAATAATGAACACAAAATATCATGTTCAATACAAATCCTAAGCAAATAATAAATTAGAACACAACATGTCATCCTAATTAAGCTTTACATTGAAATCCTATCATGTATATAAGATTTTTTGAATTAAAGTAAAATCAAAGTTAAAAGATAGAGATTGTGAATATGGCTTATACACATCTTTTGTTTTTCATCTTATAACTTTGAGACATGATGCAATGCCCAAAATTTCACCTAAATAAAACCCATAAAAATACTAATTTTTTTTTAAAGACTACTAAGAATATCTTATTCATATAACTAGACTAAGTGTATACATCACTAAGTTAAAGTGGTGTTAATTTAATGACATGATTTTTCCAAACAAAAACATAATCAATTCGACATCATAACCTCAATCACTTAAAATATCTCTTTAAACTATTAATAAAAAATATTTTTAAATACTTTAAGTGATGCCTTCTTATCTTATTAATCTCAATTAGGTAATTCTTATTTATTATTACTTAGATAACTTAAAATAAAGTTATAAACACATTACAATACATTATTTCAACTATTAAGGTATCACTAATTAGTCAATTAATAAATTAGATATTTTAAATAAATCATTTAAATAGTCTTTAAATAATTGTCATTCCTAGCCATATAATTCAATAATATCATATTAAACCCTAAGGTTAGGGATAATTATTCCAACTTATAAAAGGTTTAACTATCGAAGTTAAATAAATGAATCTAAGTAATTAAATCCAAAAATAAAATCAATAAACTAGTCAATTAATAATTAATTTAAAATTAAAAGTCAAAAACCTTTTTGTTCCACTTAAGTTACCCACAAGTAATAAAATTACTAAAATTTATGGATTATTATTTACCACTAATAATTAAATATTATTTACCATTAAGAATTAAATAAAATGTTTTAATATTAAAAGAAAATACAACTTATTTAATTATTCATTTAAGAGGGCTAACATGTGAAAATAAATAAATGAAATACATTTTATCTTTGTTTTAAAAATTTAATTACGTCTAGAGGCATTTTACAATGGGAGAGGAGGAAGGAAAGAGTCTATTATCATGCTCATGTAAGGAAAAATGGTCAGCATATTCTTTAAAAAAATTAATATAATTAAATACCATAGAATAAAAAAGTCGACACAATATTTAAAAAAATATAATATATATATATATATATATATATATATATATATATATATATATATATATATATATATATATATATATATATATTCTAATAATTTAGAATACATAATTTATGTTAGCATACCTAAAATATCTTATATGTTAGCATTCATCAAGATCATATCATTAAGTAATCTAGGGTATTTTTAATATGTGATATGATATCTAATATTGAATATTATTGATGTAATATAAGATAGCATAAGAAGAGATTATTATATGGGGAAATACACAGGAGGAAGTAATATTAATAATTCAATAAATAGAATATGAAATCTATTTATTTACCTTGACTTCATATTTTATGAATATTATATAAGAAAATCAAAGATATAATCAGAGAGGGGAAGGGGAGAGCCATTATCAACGAGTCATTAGAATTTTAAATAATATTATTTGACATTTTTGTGATGTGTATTTTACATATATTTATCTAAGATAAATCATGATATTTATTTACGATATAAATTAAACTTCAGATATTACAAGTTACCATTTGATTTTGAATAATAGTGGAATAGGTGCCTCGAGAATGATATATCTTGACATATTTTACATAGATTTATATAATATAGGTAAGCTAGTTATTAACATTTATAAACTCAAAAGTAAAATGATAAACTTACATTTAAATTAGAGAGTTTAAATTAAAAATAATCAATTAAATCCATGTAAATACATCAAGAATAAAATTATATAACTTAAAATTTAAATTCAAAGTCAAAGGACCTTTTCCCACTTACAAGTGGAGGAATAATTGAGAACCATTGAATTAAGTGAATTTAAGCCCTACGATCTAGGGATTTCAATTATTTCCTTAATTTTCCCTATGTCAAGGATAAAAGAATTATTTTTAGACTAATTTATCATTTGCTTTTTTGCCATTTACAGGTTGTAGGATGAAGGCTATGGAGGAGGTTGAAGAAGAATAATACACTCCATAATGAATATCTTATTTCATGGGTGTATATTTATTATATATATATATTAACATTGTGATTCAATGGATATAAGAAATATATTTATGTTTATTTTTATTAATATCATTTTACCAATTTTCTCTTCAAACAAATAACTTTGATTATAAATAAATTATACCATTTTATAATTATAAGAAATCCTGAATAAAAATAGACCCTAGATCTGAATTATAATATGATAATGTGTGTGTGTACATACATACAGATATTTATACATATATAAGAAATAAAATCCATAAATATATCTGATTCTTTAAATATGTTGTTTATTTTATTTAAATTTGTGTGTGTGTGTGTGTGTGTGTGTGTGTGTGTGTGTGTGTGTGTGATGCCTATGGCCTTGGTGTCAATAGAGGGCCGACAGCCAATGCCATATAGAGTGGGATGGTCGGCTAGCCAAACCCCCTCCACCTTCTATTAATGGAAGGGTTGGGGGTCAAGCCCAATCATCGCCCCCTTCCCCATTCTTATTTATTTATTTTTATTTGATAATATTATTATCATTATCGTTATCTTTTTTTATAATTTTTTTCCTTAAATTTTTCCTTTCTTTAAATCATATTTATAATATGTATTATTTATTTTTATATTAATATTTATATATAAATATGTATATATTTATCATAGAACTTATAAATTAATAATTTATTTATTTTTTACTATCATTATATATATATATATATATATATATATATATATATATATATATATATGTATGTATGTATGTATGTATGTATGTATGTATGTATGTATGTATGTATGTATGTATGTATGTATGTATGTATGTATGTGTGTGTATATATATGTATTTGTATATGTATATATATGTATGTGTATATGTATATGTGTGTGTGTGTGTGTGTGTGTGTGTGTGTGTGTGTGTGTGTGTGTGTGTGTGTGTGTATTGGAAACATATATTGGAAAGTGCATCTATATAAATTATGGATAATGTATTTACTCATTTATTCATATCATTCAAATTTGAACATAAATAAATTAAGAAAATAAGAATTTATTTTTCAATTCTTTGGAATGTAAATTAGAATATGTGTTTATATAATTACCTTAATCATGTAAATTTTCATATTAAAATACACATGAATATATAAATCAATACTTAATTGAATAAATCTTCCAATTGATAATGTCCTCATTGTTCATTCTTATTATTGATAAAATCTAATTATCAATAGATTAAATATATTAATTATTGTATTAATATATATTTTTGTAGTAAAATAAATAAGTAAAATTAATTGACAACTTTCAAATCTAGTTGTTAATAACTCCCAAATTAAACAAATTCTATTTCCAATATTAATTTTAAATATAATAACTTAAGCTTTAATTTGCAACTTCTTTCAACATATTCCAATGTAAATTTCATTTAAAAATAACTCCTAACTTGTATCTCATAGCAATGACTTATTTTACATAACACTAATCATAAGATTAACTCAATTAAAATGAATGCAATGAAGGAAGATGTAAAGGATCAAGAGTTTATCTCATTTTCAACAAGTATGAAATCCATTAAAAGGATACATGAGGCTAAAATACTTAACAACTAACACCATCAATCTCATTCTATATTAAGAGTTATAATGAAAGAAAACTCTAAGCAACAAAAGGAACCAATGTAAGCAACAAATGAACAACCCACTCTTAGCTTCTTAACAAGATATACACCCAACAAAAACAACTCCCAACCTTTAAAACATTATAAATTAGAACAAAATAAGTTGATTTACCTCCCATCCTATATGCATCATTATACATGATTCTCATTGAGTGAGGTCCATGCATAACCTCCCCCAATTCCAAGGGAAAGAGGCATGCCTCAACTCATATGCACAATTGAAAATTATTTAAAATTCAATGGTTACAGGTCCTAAAAATTAAGAAAATAAAATAACAAAATATTTACAATGAAAACATAAAGAATAGGGAAGTCACCAAGAGTTCACTAGAGGGAATAGAAGATGGCATTTGTTTTCTTTGTCAAGTAAGATTATTAATGAACACAAGGGATTACAAAGACAAATAAAAGAGTTCTTATCAAGAAATAATTTTCTTCCTTATACCTCTCATAGCCCAACATTCATACAACAAAAAAAGAAGACAACAAGAAAGGAAAATCATGGTAACAATACGAATTGGAAAAAAACTTTAAAATAAGGGCCTTAAGCCAATCAAAACATTTTTTTCATTTTCCTTTAAATGAGATTCATTCAGGAGAACACATGAGAAGATATTTCAAACATAAAAAATTGTAAGTAAAAAAACTTACCTCAATTAAAATCTCTACTTGTCAATCTTATAAAACCCTTTCTCCAAGCTTCCAAGCACTCCAACAATCCAAAATGCATAAAACCAAAAAGACTAAAAGAAAGTCATAAAAAAGGAGAATAAAGAAAATAATGACCAATAAGATGGTTACACATGGACATCCTTATCCCAAGGATGTGGCCTCCCTCTATAAATTTCTCTTAGAAACCTTATAAATATCCTTACACACTCACATGTGTGTTTCTTCCACTCAAATACATAACATGAATTTTTTGTACAAAGAGAGAGGGTTTCTTATGGAAGCCAAATATAAGCCATAAAATAAGGCCTTTCTATGACTAACAAGTTATCAAAGGTCCTTGAAAAAACCACGTACCCCATGGGTATATGTATGGGCCCAAAAATAACTTATAAGACAAGGTTTACTTGTCAAACACTCAATGAAAAATGTAGTTCAATGGATAAATATGAAATTGCACACATGAGTTGGGTTTGTAGGTCAACTCAAACCAATTATAAGGTTATTTATACCTCATAGATATTTAAATAATTTTAGGTTTGTTAGGTTAATAAAATTAAGGCTAAAACATCCTTATTTAACTAATAAAAAAGAAAATAAAAAGAACACAATATAATAAATTTCAAAATGAAGGGTGTAAGGTTTCAAAGTTTGGAAAGGGTCCAAGGTGTGCATATGGTATGTTGAGACACATCTTAGTTCCTTGTAGTCCCACCTT